>JAJIBD010009528.1:27500-49308 GCA_021461705.1 Cryptotis parvus
GCCTCAGAGTCTACCCACCTTTTCTACCTGGGTGTACATGATAAATTAAAAAAATACATTTCATTATTGGAACTGGAAGAGATAGTTGAGTTTTAATCTTCACAGCTTTTTGTATTAAGAAAAGGTTAGTTTTAATCATAAGTATATTAATTTTTAGTCTCTAAACTTTCTTCAATAATCAGGTATTAATTTGATGACATCTATTAAAATGACTTTAAAATGTGATCGATACAAGACCCAGTAACTCATCATAAATAAGAAGTGATTAGTCTAGAGAAAAGATACACAGAAACCATCTGATGAATCAGCTGGGCAAAGCCTCTGTGAGAATTTGCAATATTGTGTCTTTTGCTCATGCACTGGCTAACATATGTGGAAACATTCACAATTTTCTTGGTGTGAAGAAAATTACAACTGCCCTATTTTTTATTGCTTCTTCTACGCAATACAAATATAACATTTCCTTAACTGACTGACACACACACAAACTCTCTGTGAGTTGAGAGCCAGAGAAGCAAGGATGCACTCTCCTGCATTCCCGCATCCAGCGACTCCGCTACATCCCGTATTCACGAGACTCTGAGATATCCCACATCCACGAGACTCCAATACATCCCACATCCACACGACTCTGATAACCCCGCATCCATGCAACTCCGCTACATCCCACATCCACGAGACTCCTATATATTCCACATCCACGAGACTCCAATACATCCCACATCCACGCGACTCTGATAATCCCGCATCCATGCAACTCCACTATATCCCACATTCACGAGACTCCGATACATCCCACATCCACGCAACTCTGCTACATCTCACATCCACGCCACTCTGATACATCCCACATCCACGCAACTCTGGTACATCCCACATCCAAGAGACTCCTATATATTCCACATCCACGAGACTCCAATACATCCCACATCCATGCAACTCCGCTACATCCCACATTCATGAGACTCTGATAAATCCCACATCCACACAACTCTGCTACATCTCACACCCACGCCACTCTGATACACCCCACATCCATGCGACTCTATACATCCCACATCCATGAGACTCCTATATATTCCACATCCACAAGACTCCAATACATCCCACATCCACACGACTCTGATAATCCTGCATCCATGCAACTCCTCTACAACCCACATTCACGAGACTCCGATACATCCCACATCCACGCAACTCTGCTACATCTCGCATCCATGTCACTATGATACATCCCACCTACATCCATCCACGAGACTCTGATACATCGCACATCCATGAGTCTTGGCTACATCCCGCATCCACGAGACTCTACTACATCCCTCATCCATGAGACTCTACTATATCCCGCATCCACGTGACTCGTCTGTATCTCACATCCATGTGTGATAGGCTGCTATGTAAAAGCTCCCACCCATTGAGTAGTTTGAGAAGATTTCAACCCTATTAACTAGTACTTGGCAATCTGAAACATAGCAGATTTCAGCTATATAATGGTTTAATTGGTAAAACAGCAAGACCATAGACCTGGTTGTTTTCTTTCACTGACATATTCTAATAAATAAGTCAAAGAAGCACTAAGTAAGTAAACACTGAATATCACTGTCCTTATTCCTTATTAAATTAATGTACCCCAAACCCATCAGGTTATTATTATTATTATTTTTGCTTTTTGGGGTCACACCCGGCGATGCTCAGGGATTACTCCTGGCTCTGCACTCAGGAATTACTCCTGGCAGTGCTTGGAGGACCATATGGGATGCCGGGGATCGAACCTGGGCCGACAAAGGCCGGCTGCGTGCAAGGCAAATGCCCTACCCGCTGGGCTATCGCTCCGGCTCCATCAGGTTATTATTACTAGCCTTAGTGAATGAACATGGATGCAAACTATTGAGTGAAAACATAGCATAGATATTATAAATTTGTATTAAAGCAAAAGGAAGATGGTATTGCAAAACCAATAGCAGATGCCTGGGTAAAGAAGCTGTGTTGTATACATGCAGTCGAATACTACTCAGCTCTAAGAAAAGACACAAACATGCAACTTCCTGCTACATGGATGAATCTGGAGTGTATCACGCTAAGTAAGTCAGAAGAGGTACAGATCGATGTCTCCTATCTAAGATATAAATAACTAAGGGAACAACAAATGGCCAAAGGCAGCAGACCCTGAGAATTGGTCTTCAGAATTGACTTTGAGCTGGGGAAAGGGGCGGGGTTAGGGTAACACTTTGAGTTCGGGAAAAGGTACGGATATTCTGGTGGAGGCTGCAGTGCTGAGATATTGTATGCATGCCTGGAGCCTGTTACTAACAGCAATGCAAATCACTGTGCCTACTATAAACATTTACAACTGTAAAATAGAAAATAGTCACATTGTAGAATGCACCTGATTTGGTTATAAAAAGTGTGAAAGTATCATTCATGACCCTTTCCTCCTTATCCCAGACATGAAACTTACAGCCATGAATAATGTCAGTTTTACTGAGAAACTTTTAGAAGACCATACCATAAATTTCATACCAATGCATGAAATTTCACAAAATATTCTAACCCTTTAAGAAAGATAAACTCCAATGAAAAATTAAAAATAAATATAAAGAAAAGCAATCACTGTCTTCCCATTCATCATCGATTTGCTTGAGTGGGCACCAGTAACATCTCCATATGTCCTGTCTCATGCTAGTAGAGCCCAAGGGCATCTGCTTGCTCAAGGAACATAAAGAGCCTCAAACCATTCCATCAGGGCATGGGAATGAGGTCTATAATTGTTACTGGTATTTGGCATATCAAATACAACACAGGTAGCTTGCCAGGCTCTGCCGTGCGGGTGGCATACTCTTGTAGTCACCTCTAAATCCAACATTTGTTGGTGAACCAGGCGGGCTGTGATCAGCAATTCTGCTGGGTGGAGTTCTGACGAGAGGGGAGTCCAGATGTGGAAAATGGTGGTGCTCATGAAGTAATGCCAGTGGTAAAGTACTAACTTCCATAGTTTGAAAAGTGTGCTTCTCTAATTACAAAAAAAAAAAAAAATGAATAGAGAGCAAATTGGTAAGGATCTAATTCTGCAAAATCCATTATGATAACCAGAGGACTATGTGGTCATTTAAATTTTAATGAAATAATGCTAATAAAAATACATACCCAGTTTCTCAATTACAATGTTATATTTCATGAAAGTATTACTTGATCACTTGATCACTTGAATCCCGTTATTTATCGATTTGCTCGAGCGGGCGCCAGTGACATTTCCATTGGACCCTATCATGTGCCAATGTAGCCCAATGGTATCTGGTTGATTCAGGAATATGAAGAGCCTCAAATCGTTCCTTCAGGGTCTTGACAAGGAAGTCTGACCATCTTGTAGGTGGGCGGCCACGTGATCTTTTGACATCCTGTGGGATCCAGTCGGTAATGGCTCTAGTCCAGCAGTTGTCTCCAAATCGCATTACATGTCCAGCCCATCTGATTTTTGATGCCTTGGCAAATGAGACAGCGTCCCTGATTCTGGAATAGCGACGGAGGTCAGAACTCCGGATTCCTTCTCTCACTTGAGTTAGGTGTGATATTCCAAGCACAGCTCTTTTGATTCCTCTCTGGGAGACCCGAATAACATTCGGGTCTACAGGAAAGATAGGTCTACAGCTGAATCTGAAGAAAACTATGTTCATGAAAAATGAACTAATTCCTGAGGCCCCATTCACTCTCAGTGGAACAAACATCTCTGAATGCAGCAGTTATGTGTACCTAGGTCGAGAAATCAACATGATGAACGACCTAAAACCTGAGCTGCACAGGAGGAAGAGAGCGGCATGGAATGCCTTCAAAGGCATCGAAGAAATAGCTGAAAGGAAAAAGTCCCTCAGGCTCCGGGCACATCTCTTTGACTCCACCATTCTCCCTGCATTAACATATGCCTCAGAGACCTGGGCCCTACGAAAGCAGGATGAGAAAGTATTGCTATGTCTGTAAATTCTGTTCAGATGTGCTTAAGTTATTTAGGGTGGGCTTTTGTTTGGTAGTGGTGGGGATCAAATCTAGGTCTTATGCTGGAAGATATTACTTTACCATTGAGCTATATCCCTACTCCTCAAGGAACACTGCTCCATATCATCTGATTACAAAGAGAAAAAATACAAATGGACAGATAGATGCTTGAAAATGTCCAACTTCATGAGAAGTAGGCAGGTTATTACTTTACACTCACAATTGCAAGCTTTGACAAGAAAATGATTATTCTCTCCATCTAAGACAAATTTATCCTTACCATGGTTAGAGAACTATGGCTCAGAATCCTGGTTTTAAAAGTAAAACTATAATATTCAGCATTAATACTGTACTTATAGTAGATGGTTGTGTGAAAATGGGTCTTTTTAAAAAACTATAAACAGTAATATCATTTTTGGAAGTCTCTCCTAGAGAAATACAAGTTAAAGCAAAAATAATATGTATCTGAGGGTGTTTATAAAACATTTACTAGTAGTGACCAAAATGAACAAACACAGAAATAAAACCCCAAATAATTTTTTACTAATTGAGAAGTATAAGAATATATGTCATTACTGTTGCTTTTTGGGATACTATACAGATGTTTGAAATGATATCAGACATCACAAGTTGCCTTGGGGTCATATTCATTGAGTTATGAGTAAAAAGGAAAGATTTAGGAAAATATGCATATATGAACCCATTTTTATAAACAAAATGACAAGCATATATTTAATGGATAGATAAGAACATACATGTATATAGACATAAATATCACTTGATCTCTTGACATCCCGTTATTCGATATGTTCAAATGGGCACCAGTAATATATCCATATGACCCTATCACATGCCAGTGTAGCCCAATGGCATCTGCTTGTTTCATGAATACGAAGAGCCTCAAACCATTCATTCAGGGTCTTGACAAAGAAGTCTGACCATCTTGTAGGTGGGCGGCCACGTGATCTTTTGACATCCCTTGGGATTCAGTCGGTAACAGCTCTAGTCCAGTGGTCGTCTCCAAATTGCATTACATGTGCAGCCCATATGATTTTCGACGTCTTGGCAAATGAGACAGCATCCCTGACTCTGGATCGCCGATGGAGGTTGGAACTCCGGATTCCTTCTCTCACTTAAGTGAGGTGTGATATTCCAAGCATAGCTCTTTCGATTCCTCTCTGGGAGACCCGAATAGCATTCTCATCCTGCTTTCGTAGGGCCCAGGTCTCTGAGGCATCTATCAATGCAGGGAGAATGGTGGAGTCAAAGAGATGTGCCCAGAGCTGGAGGTTCTTTGTCCTTTTAGCTATTTCTTCAATGCTCTTGAAGGCATTCCATGCTGCTCTCTTCCTCCTGTGCATCTCAGGTTTTAGGTCATTCATCATGTTGAGTTCTTGACATTCTCTGATTATACTGGAAAAATATAGAAACCACCTATGAGACTGTATACTTGGTAACATTCTGTACCAGTATGGATAGAGATCATTTGAAGCAGAAGGGACAGTTAAGTATGGAAGCATAGAAGATTTGGTTATTTGTGAAAAAACAAATTATAGTATATAGTTCCATATGTATAAAGACATTAAAATAATTTAAAATTGAATTCATGCTTTCTAAAACCAGGGAAAATCTAAAAGATCCAGACTTAATTTTAATTGTACATTTCTTTTGCAAACACACCAAATAAGATTTTCTTGCAATATTTTACTTGATAGCTTTATTTAGATGTTAGTTATGTTTTTTCTTCTTACATAAAAAATTTATCCAGCACATGTACAAAAAGCATAATTTTAAATAACTGTGATCAGAAGAATTAAATTGCTAGAGCAGTTAATTCCAAAAGAAATATAAGAAACAAGAACTAAATACATAATTTAAACAAGAACTAAATACATAATTTAAAATTCCTGTTAGCCACGTAAAAACTGAAAGTAAATGGCTGAACTTAATTTTAGTCACACATTTATTCAGCCCCAAATATCCAAAACATTAACACATCAGCAGTTAATATAAACTCTTGGCATTTACATTATGAGCAAAATATAAACACAATGGAAGTAGGAGATTTCAGTAAATTTTCCTACCTAGCCCTTGAAGCCCAGGTGATGCTCTGCTAGTGTGCACAGTGGACTACATGGATCAGATCCTGGTCTGAGAACAAAGGAGATGACAGACCGAATAAAATCTCCACTAGTTTATTCAGAAGGGAACGTGAACACCATGATTCCCTGCTAGGATGTGAAGCTCAAAAGCAGAAGGGGAGAATGAAGGAATGGTAAATGCACACAACGGAACACTGTAGCTGCAAGGAATGGTGACACTGTGCAGTGCGTGCAACTTGGGTGGGAGAGGAGGGTATTTTATTATTTATTTATTTTTTTAAATTTTTTAAATGTTTTTAATTTTTTATTTTTACAGTTACAAAGATATACAATTAAAAAGTTCATATTTGGGTTTTGGTCATACAGTGTTCCAGCACCCATCCCGCCACCGGTGCCCATCTCCCACCACCAACGCCCCCGGTTCCCTCCCCCTCCCCAGCCCAGCTCCATGGCAGGTTCTTTATTTCTTTCCGTTTCTCTCTCTTTCTCTTTTCCTTCCCCTCCAGACTATGGATTACAGATAATACATTAAAGGGTTGTCATGTGTATCTTTTTGCCTCTATTTAATGCTCAGTTCTAGGTTGGCATTAGTACCCTCAACAATTGTTAGCACACTGTTCCATTTTCTGTCTTACCTAACCTCTGACTCCCACACGTTTGTGATAATTTCCACCTTTGACAAGACCTCCTGATATATGTTTCACTTGACCTTGGATATTGGTATCTTAATATGTACATATATATTTATGTTATGCAGGAGGGTATTTTTTAGATGAAGTTACTCAGAAGGACAGGTGTGGATGGTCGCATTTCTCTGTGGTTGTAGTATAACGAGTGAAGGCAGTGCAAGTACCCAAAGGGACGGACTGATTCTCCTTGACTCTAGATTATACAAGTGAAAAACAGGGAAGGAAAAACTCCAGGAGTGGAGTAAGAAGAAATGCATGAGGGTGGTATTAGGGCAACAGAGGTGGGGGCCAGGGGTCAGGGGTCCTGGGGACATTGGTGGTGCCCTGGTATGGTATATGCGTATATCTAACCTAGAGACAGCAATGCTGTGGGCATGGTCCCCAAACTAAAAACTGTGCCTGTGACGGGGTGGCTGAGGGGTGCGAGGGAACCTGGGGGGTGGCGGTGGAGGGCAGTGGACATTGGCAATGGGACTGGTGGTGGGGTACTGTACATCTGCATCTTAGCTATGAACACTCATGTCACTGATGGTGCCTTCACATTTAAAAATATCTTAACGTAAAAAATGACTGAAAAAACTACACGGTCAGAGTTACCTCGGGAAGCAGAACCCTTGGGAAAGATGGCATGCTTTTCTTGTATTTATTGGCATGTCACCACCTGGGAGCGAGACGTGCCCATAAATAGAGGCCAATGCAGCATCTTTAGGCTCAGATGAGGACATTTTTCTTGTTACCTTCAAAGGCGCTTCTCTCAAACAAATGGTATGTTTAGGCGCATTGATGAATTGGAGGAAAAGTATGTCTGTGTGCGCATGTGTAAGTGCTGTGGCGAATGTAAATATTTGTGAATTTGTGAATGTACAGATGTGTGAATGTGTGCACTGGAGTGGATGCTTTTAAAGCATCCATGAGGTAGGTATGTAGTTTGCTGCAGTCCTCTGCGAAATAACAGACTCTGGTGGCAGAGACAGTGCAGTGAGAAAGGCGCCTGACCCCGGCTCAGACCCTAGCACCCCACATAACCCCAGGAGTTATCCCCTGGGGTTAACTATCCCCCAGTCCTGCCAGGAGTAAGCCTTGAGCACTGCTGGGTGTGACACCAAACTGAAAAAATAAACAAAAAAAGAAAATAAAACCCAGTAGGGCCTGATGCTTATTCAAACCCACAGATTTGGACTAGTCAGGATATGAGTGTTCAGGTCTGGTTCTTAAAAAATATTTACTTGAAGCAGGAATGCCCTGTCGGGTTGGAGGCGCAGAGATGAGACTCCAGGAACAAGACGTATTTTCATTAATATTTTTAATAATCACCAGTGGAGGGGCAATAGCTCTCATCTTAGCAGTCAACTGACCACCTCCACAGGGACCCCAACTCCCTTATATCCCATCCTCTCAAAGGGCAATACAACTTAGAGTTAAGTTTGTATAGTTTACACAACAAAGACATTCTACATTCTTTGCATAGGATTTAAGAATAATAGGAAGGAGACAACCAGGAATCAAAAACCTGCAAGGGGTGCTATCTAGGTGAGGTGAGATGAACAAAAGAACACTTTGCAGTTGCTAATTCAGCCTTCTGGACCTGTTTTCTGTCTAACTTCAAGCAGCGTCCACTAGCCTCCATCTTGGGCTAGTTACAGCCAACAAGGAAATGTGCAGAGAAATGACCTAGGGTAGCAGTGTCTGTGTATCTACAGCTTGAAATCAGTCTCACTAGGGAATTCTACATACTAACTCTATTGGGGAGACAGTCTGTTAGAAAATCTGGTATATCTGTTAACAGGCAGTATCCATCAGACCTTCCTTCACATATCCTTAGATCTACTTTCAGCCAACATTTACCACTGGGGCCAGAGCGACAGCACAGCAGGGAGGACATTTGCCTTGCATACAGTCAACCCAGGTTTCATCCCCAGCATTCCATATGGTCCCTGAGCACCTCCAGTAGTAATACTTGAGCACAGAGGCAGGAGTAACCCTTGAGTATCACCGGATATAGCCCAACAGGCAATATACATATGTATATGCATACATATATTTATATATAATACATGTATAGATATATTCATATATAACATATATATTTGTATATTTTACATATGTAAGTAATCTATGTATATCTATATCTATTTATTCCACATAGTTATGAGAGAATCACTGAAAGGTTGGCTCCAGTGAAGCCCTATCAGAGACCATCTTTCTCCAAGACCTGTAAAAGTTTTCCCTGTTTTAGTGTGTTGCCCTCTTTCTCTATTATATTTTCTCTTTTAAGCAAGGCAGTTTCTACTGAAATTTATTTAGTAAATGTGAGGGCAGTGGGAGGGAGAAGAGCATGTTCTGGAGAACACGGGCTTCAGCAGGAGGAAACAAGCAAGCGAGCTGCCGTCCATGGGTGAGCAGGGCTCTGAAGGGCGAAACTCTTGCTCTATTTTTAATCTCACTGTTTTTCCCAAGCCTTGAATATGAACTTCCTTCACCAAATACTGACCCACAGTCAATTTTCAATGTGTTGCTTAACAGAGTGCACAGCTCAGGGTGCTCGGGTGCCCGTCAAGCTTCCTCACTAATGCGTGGGCTCACGCCTTCCTGCTCCATGCTGTCCTCTGGCCTGGAAGAGGAGAAGGAGGCAGAGAACTGCCAGCATAGGCTGTTTGCTCTGACAGAGAATGTGGCTGCAAAACAATGTCCCACCCAGTAACCCCAAGGACGAACCGGCTACAGATGGCGTTTCCTTCCCATTTACACCAGCTACCAAAGACCAAGCCTGGACCAAGCCCTTGCCTCTGTTCCGGAGAGAAAGGACCCTTCTGACTTGGTACAGACAAGGATGCATTGCACCCATGACAGGGATGCGATAAAAGAGAAGCAGAGCCATAGGGAGGTGGCACCATGGGTTGCTTTCCTGATTCTCAGAGCGCGGGGTCAGGTTCATACATTGAGGACAATACAGACTTCTCCTGCCTCTATGCCGGGAAGGTGCTTCCCCCAGGAACCATGTGCTGGCCTGGAAGCCTGCAAGGCACACGGACAACCACAACAGGAGCTTGGGATCTTTCTATATACTGCAGTTCTCTGGGACTGTGAAGGGAAAGCAAGTACATAGGGAGGCAAGTGAGTGAAAGTGTTGAGAGGAGGGAGAGTGTTGAGAGCGCAGGGGCTTGAGTTAGGGGAAAAGGGAGAACTAGGGCCCAGCCCAAGTTGCAGGAAAGGGAGAATTTTTTAGGCACTAAACTGCAATGTGTGCAATGTGTAAGTAGGGTTGGGAAATTACTGATGAAATTGAAATACCGGGTGCTTATCTCAGGATAAGCGCATGTTCTGCTTCTGTACCCTCTTTGCTTGCTCTGGCTTAGGTGAAAAGTACAAGAGCTCTGCCTTTAGCCTGGTTCTTGGTTCCAAGCCTCGGGAGCAGTCCCAGCTTATGAACCCTCAGTTCTGAGCTCTGTTGCCGCAATAAATTCTTTGATCTAAGTTGTTGTGCCAGTCTCTGAGAAGCCAGAAGGTGGGTCTCTGTCCCATAAGCGGACCTGTACTTGATTCAGGTTGGAAGGACCAGAGGGATACTAGAGGGACCAGGTAATGACAGTAAGGCATGGAAGTGTGTGACTGGTCAAGGTCAGGTGTCAGAGAAAAGCCTGCATGAACGAGGCTTCACCTGCTGAAGCCCGTGTTCTCCGGAACATCACCATTGGTTATCTGGAGCCTTCATTGTAGTGGGGCCACCTGGGTGCTGTAGCCAACAATCATCAGGTCTTAGCTGGGGCGTAGCTTCGCTGGCTGACCTGGCTCTAATAAAGAAACTCTCCTGGGGTGAGGAAAGAGCCTTAAGATCCCAGGTCAGGCCACACACCCCACCAGCCACTGCGCCATGTCCTATAGCTCAACACTGTCTTAGGAGACCCGGTGAAATCATCAGAGCGCTCCTTTCAGCAGGAAGAGACAGCTGCTCCCTTGGTCAGAGGGGCAGCTAATTGAGTTCAGAAGAAAGGCCCAGTGACAGAAATAGGCATCTGAAATGACCTCCATTCTTGCTGCAAGGAGAGATAATTTTTGACTCCAACAAATAAAAGGGTGAAAGATTTCATGGAATATTCCTCGTATTTGAAGTGTGCTGAAGGAAGCGAAGGTAGATCTGTTAGGAAAATGGGCACATGTCCTATTCTGAAAATTTAAGTCACAGAAGGGACCCACGCAAAAGCAAGTATGAAGAGATTTTTGTGTGGTTTTGTGGCCTCTCCCCGTGGTGCTGGGAAGCTATTCCTGCTCTGTGTTTGGGTGGCTAATGGTGGTGCTTGAGAGACTGGATGGTACCAGGAATAGAACTTGGGCCTCCCACATGCTACACAAATTCTTGGTCTCTTGAGTTATTATCCCAAGTTCAAATAAGAAGAGATAAATAAAGTAATGTGATAATCAGTAGTTCTTTTAGAAACAATTGTGTGACTCTTTCTATAGAATGTGGCTATCAGTGAAAATGCCCCCAGAAAATAATGCTGTTGACAACTGTCAATTGAGTCTTATTAAGACGTAGTTCACTTCCCCACATTAGGGCCACCAGAGTCCTGGAAACCCGAGTGCTCTCGTGAAGTAGAACAGCCTGAGAACCACACTCACGGCCTTGCTTGCCTGCAACTTCTCTTCAGCGACTAGGTAAGAGCATTGCTTGATCGCAGAGAAAAGATGATGCCTAGAGTCTTCACTAAGCTGCACAACTGGCATCTCCAGTAAAAACCTGGTATCTCCAGTAAAACCTGTGTGCAGGACTGGTCCGTGCTGAGTGGGACTGCAGGAGAGCCTGGTTTCATTCCCTAGTACTGTGTGATCTCTGGAGCATTGCTGAAGTGACCATAAGCTGATAGCTGCGAGTAGCCCCTGAGTGAGCATCCTGGGATGTGCCCCTGCATGCTCAACACCCCTCCATACCCAACCCCCAAAAGGCCAGTAATTAGAGATAGCATTATTATCATTGTTTGAGTATAAGAGCAAAAGTTAAAGCTAGTTGAGAAACAAAGTCCAGCTCTGTTTGGCAAAGATTAATCTTAGACAATAACATTTTCTCTCTTGTGTGTTCTGTATTCAAGGACTTGTCTAATTTGTATACACAAATTCATTTTGGTTCAGTGTTGCTCCTTGTTCAGAAAGTGCTTTATCTTCATCAATAAACATTGACAAAGAAGTCAGTGAATAGCCTGAAGGTGATTCATTCTAGACTAAATTCCAAAGCAACTCAATTTTGAAGCTTGCTTTTTGATATCAGATGTATTCTTTTATTTGTAGCCAGTTATTCAAATTTATTTCCAAAAGAACAAAGAACAACATGAAGAGAAACCATTGACTCATTCTCAACCTTGAGTCTTGTGTCCTTTTGGTCTTCTCCACATTCTACCACGCTCCCAGATCACTTTGAAACAAACTTCAGAAACTCCATATTATTTTGCCCATGAAGGTCTTTTGATCTTGCTACAGACAAAATATAACTCAAAAACATTACCATCATAGTTAAGTTTTATGATAGAGGAGAGGGATTTGGAGAGAATTTTATCTAATCTTAGAGTGAGCACCATTCCAGAGAACCTTGTAATTCAGAGCAAGAATAAGAAACGTTTGATAAATATTCGAGAATATGAATTTTCAGCACATGCCTGTCGCTCAAGAAAATAAAACAATTTCCAGGATCCTTAGAAAACCAAAGTGGGAACTTAGTAAGGAAAGCAAACCAAACATGCTCTTTCGGGATTGGGAGACTATAGCCCAATCCCAGTCCTATGCTTTAAGGGGTCTCTGTGGAAACAGCATTGGTTATCTAGTCAACACAGCATTGCTGTCACTTGGTTAAACAATCTTCCAAGGAGACCTGGTCAGCATTATTTACCAAACACAAACAAAACAATAGCACTGAAGCACTCTCTGCAGATGGTACCACAGATTTCTTGCTCCATCGTGATTCTGAAAGAGCAAGAATAAGTCTTTCTGAAAATTCTTAACAGTAAACTTTTGTTCTTCTGTAAGTTTTGATTCTGAATCCCAAAATTCGCATTGACCACCCCTTCCTCAGTAAAGCTCAGACTCAAATGTAAAGTATTCCTGGTTGATTTGATCACAAGTATGAGAAGTTAGTGCACACCTTGACTGCCCACATGTCAAAACGTGCCACTGGCTGCTGTGGTGGAAGAGAAGAAACCGCCCCCACACTCTGGACTCTGCTCCAGCTGGAGGAACAACCATTAACATCAGAAAGACTAGTAGGAAAATGAACACATTTAATTACATCACTTGTCACTTGTATCACTTGTCTTCCTGTTGCTCATCGATTTGCTCCAGCAGGCACCAGTAACATCTCCATACATCCTGTTGCATAAATAAGATATAAACAAGAACAGCAGGAAGAGCAGAAACATGGAATGGGCGGTACTGTCCTTCAGGAGCTTTCTAAAACGCATGTAATGGCCAAGCCAAAATTATAATACAAACAATGAGTGGGGGGAAAGGAAATGAGTGGGGGAAGAGAAAGGAATCAAGATCTTTAATTATGAGCCCTTGAACCTTCAGAGATGATCAAGAATAAATGAATACAGCCTCATCTGGAACAACCACTAAAAAATTCTCTACTAAACAATGCACCAGAAATTCTCTGCCAGCCAAGATGCAATGCCCCCAAAGTTTAAGCAGAGCAAAGGAAGCCAAGAAAAAGAATATTGGAAAAACCAAAGAGAAAGCATACAACAAACTCTTAACAAATCAAGTGAAAATTCTTTTATTTCCCCCCGGAAATGATATTACATTCATATACCTGACAAAAAGACTAGGGTTTAGACTATATAAAGAACTCTCTAAACAATAATAAAAATTAGAAAATAATACAATAAAATAAGGGCCAGAGACTCGAGCAGACATTTCCATCAAAATATCTACAGCTGGCACATGAAATGAGGCTCCGCGGAGTTGCTGCTGTGAATCTAAATGAAAGCAGGAGAAGGGATCACTGACAACTGGCAGAATAGTTTTTAACCCAGCAGTGACACTCTGGGAAATCATCCTGGAACAATAAAAATATATGTGCACACAAAATATCTCTACCGAAATGTGAGCACCAGATTGCTTATATTGGCCCAAAGCTGGGCAGAGATGTACACTTCAATGTGCAAATGGTTGTACAAACCAGAGTATTCAAAGTACTAATCAGAAATAGAAAAGGGGTCGGAGCGTTGGTATAGTGGGAAGGGTGCTCGCCTTGCATGCGACTGACAAGTGCCCAATTCCTGGCATCCCATTTGTTCCCCTGAGCCCACCAAGAGTGATTCCTGAGTACAGAGCCAGGAGTTAAACCCTGACAATTACTGGATGTGGCCCCCAGATCAAACAAAAATAAACAGAAGAGAATGAATCCGTAATGCTTCAAGTCTTAAATAAACCTATGGGTTGTTGTGTTGTGTGAAAATAAAGGCAAATAATGACACATTTCCTGCTGCTCTTCTAGAGTATCTATGAAATGGCATTGAAGAAACAGAGGCAAACAATTACTTTCCTGGCTCAAGAAAGGGTGGGCCGGCTAGATACTGGGTGCAGGTACGGAACAGCAAGCTGATGAACCCACGCATCCAGAGAAATGTTCTTTCTGCAGGGTGACCAGGTCTGTGTCGACATGTTGGTATTGTTCGTGTAAATATAGCTTTATAAGATGCTACAATAGTGGGAAATTATGTCAAGAAAACATGGGATCATCTGTACTGGTTATTTCTCCCCCATAATTTATTGAATCACTGTGGTTCTTAACACGGAGAAGAAATTAATAATGAGCTAGGCTGAAGATCTCATTGGCCGCTCCACATGGAAACAAATCTGTTTCACAGAAGATATACTAAGGTTATTATACAAAAAATTCACCAACCTGGCAGGATAACATGTTAACAACACTGATGGGGTTGACTCTTGGCTCTGTGCTCAGGGATCACTCCGAACAGTGCTCCGGGGACTCTGCATGGTTTCAGGGACAGATCTACAGTGGGTCATGTGCAAGGCAAGTGCTCTGACCCGGCACTCTCTGTCTGACCTAACATTGGCCCAGGCTTTAAAGCAAAGGACAAGCAAATATTTTAGCCTTTATGTGCCACTGGACCCACGTGGAACAGCCCATGAAACGACAGAGGCCAGTAAATGGCTTGGCCCCTGGCCAAGTCCAACATAACTCCTAGGGTCAGCAGACATGTGGGGAGGTGGCTGAGCTGGCCAACTTGAAGCGGGGATTGGGGCTCCTCCCCCAAACCTCCACGTCGTGCATGGCTACAGGCCCACGGCCATCACAACCAGCAAAGCCGGACAAGAGACAGACCAGACCCACAGCTGCGCCTGGCACCACAGTCTCTCTGGCGGCCATGCGACGGGCTTAGATAATAATGTTTAGGACAGATCCTTCCCAGGGTCTTGCACATTTATACACTGTAAAGATCATTGTCATTACTACCCGTGTCCTATTTGATATGCCAAAACCAGTATCAACTACAGACCTTATTCTCATGACCTGAAGGAATGGTCTGAGGCTCTTTGTGTTCCTGAAGCTAGCAGTTGCCCTTGGGCTACCCTAGCTCACGACAGGATGTACGGAGATGTTACTGGTGCCCGCAAGAGCAAATCAATGAACAACGGAAGACAAGTGATACAAGTGAATGATCATTGTAGTTGTAACAAACTGGGGAGGCTGATGGGGAATGGGGAATTGTAGTGTCAGACTAGAACTCACCATGGAATAAACACATAGAGACTTACATTATAAAGCATACATATCTGTAGGGTAGGGCAAGCCACAATGTGTAAGAGAAGAGAGAAATACAGATATATATATGTATATAAATATATATAAATATACATATATATATATATATAGAGAAAGGTGCCTGCTACTGGGCAGACTGGGAGTGGATGGGAGGGAGTGTGAGAACATGACATTGGTGATGGGAAGAGGGCACTGGTGGAGGGATGGGTGCTGGAACACTGTATGACAGAGATCCAATTATGAACATCCTTGTAATTGTATATCTCACGGTGGTATAATAAAAATTAAAATATTTTCACTTGATCACTTGATCACTTGACTTCCCGTAGATCATCGATTACTTGAGCGGGCACCAGTAACATTTCAATATGTCCTGGCACATGTGAGATAGCCCAAGGGCATCTGCCCACTCCACGGACATAAAGAACCTCAAACCATTCCATTCAAGTCATGGATATGAGGTCAATAATTGCTACTGGTATTTGGCATGTCAAATACGACATGGGTAGCTTGCCAGACTTTTGCCCTGCGGTGGGATAATCTTGTAGTCACCTCAAAACTTGAGCATTTATTGTTGAACCAAATACTTTTAAGAATAAATAAAATACAGTGCCAGAATAGCACAGTGGGCAGGGCATTTGCCTTTTGTACGGCTGACGGGTTTGATTCCAGGCATTAAGAAGGCAGTGTCAGACAAGATTATGTTTCAGGCAGAATGCATAGTTTGACCCAAGGTTCACATACATGCAATACATGCACACTTAAGTAGATATGAACAAAATTTCAAACCTATGCTGCTGAAATAAATTCAAAATAAATTTTGAAAATTAGCTTTTAATTTTAGGAATATAAAGCATGCAAAGCATTGTGATACATGATTTCACACCTTCCATCATCACAGATTATAAGAAATCTTGCAAAAATTAGTATATGTGGAAATGTGGAATAAATAGAACTTTTTCTGTCTCTGAAATTTTATGCTGATTTTTCTATTTCGTTTTTTTAAAAAATTTTTTATTATACCACCGTGAGACTTACACTTACAAAGGTGTTCATAATTGGCTCTTGGTAGTACAGTATACCAGCACCCATCCCTCCACCAGTGCCCCATTTCCACCACCAATGTACCCCACCCCCTTCCGCCCACCCCCAGGCTGCCTCAATAGCAGATACCCCAGTATCCTCTCTTTCTCTCTCTGTATCTCTCTGTCTCTGCATCTCTCTCCCTCTTTTACACATTGTGGCTAGCCCTACAGATATTTAGAGTTTATCACTTAACTCTCTTTGTGTATATTCAAAGGTGAGTTTAAATCTGCCATTACCATTTCCCACATTTAGTAAAACACTGGTATCTATTTATATCCTATTAATGAATGCAGTCATTCTATATCTGTCCTTTTCTTTCTGACTAATTTTACTCAGCATGATAGTCTCCATGTCCATCCATTTGCAGGTAAATTTCATAATTTCATCTTTTCTGACAGCTGCATAGTATTCCATAGTGTAGATGAACCACAGTTTCTTTAGCCAGTCCTCTGTTCTCGGGCATTTAGGTTATTTCCAGATTCTAGCTATAGTGAATAGTGCAGAGATGAATAAAGAATTACAGATAGTGTTTCTGCTATGTGTTATCGGTCTATCGGGTATATTCCCAGGAGTGCTATTGCTGGATCAAATGGGAGCTCAATATCTAGTTTTTGGAGGAATGCCCATATTGTTTTCCAAAAGGGCTGGACCAGTCAGCACTCCCAACAACAGGGGATAAGAGTCCCTTTCCCCACATCCACGCCAGCACCAGTTGTTCTTGCTGTTTTGGATGTGTGCCAGTCTCTGTGGGGTGAGATGGTACCTCATTGTTTTGATTTGCATCTCCCTGATGATTAAAGATGAAGAACACTTTTTCATATGCCTTTTGGCCATTCGAATTTATTCTTTTTTGGAAGCTTCTGTTCATTTCTTCTCCCCATTTTTTGATGGGGTTGGCTGTTTTTTCTTGTGGAGTGCTACCAGTGCCTGATATATCCTGGATATTAACCCTTTGTCAGATGGGTATTGGGTGAATATCCTTTCCCAATCTGTGGATTGTCTTTGTATCTTGGTCACCATTTCTTTTAGGTGCAGAAACTTTTCAATTTTATATAATCCCATTTGTTTATCTTTGCTTCCATTTGCTTGGTCAGTGGTGTGTTGTCTTTAAAGATACTTTTTGTTTCGATGTCGTAGAGTGTTTCTCCTATGTTTTCTTCGATGTACCTTATAGATTCATGTCTGATGTTGAGATCTAGAATCCATTTTGATCTGACTTTTTGTGCATGGCGTTAGAAGGAGGTCTAAGTTCATTTTTTTACATGTAGCTGCCCAGTTTTCCCAGCACCATTTGTTGAAGAGGCTTTCTTTGCTCCACTTAATATTTTTTTGCTCCTTTATCGAAGATTAAGTGGTTGTATATTTGTGAGTGCATTTCAGGATACTCAGTTCTATTCCATAGGTCTACGGGTCTGTCTCTATACCAATACCACACTGTATTAATTACAACTGCTCTGTAGTAGAGCTTGAGGTTGGGGGAAAGTGATGCCTCCCATCTTCTTTTTCCCAATGATTGCTTTAGCTATTCGTGGGGTTTTATTATTCCATACAAATTTCAGGAGTGTTTGTTCAATTTCTTTGAAGAACATCATGGGTATCTTTATAGGGACTGCATTGAATCTGTATAAAGCTCTAGGGAGTATTACCATTTTGATAATGTTAATCCTTCCAATCCATGAGCAGGGAATGTGTCTCCATTTCCTCAGGTCTTCTTTTATTTCCTGAAGTAACGTTTTGTAGTTTTCTTTGTAGAGATCCTTTACATTCTTTGTCAATCTGATTCCTAGGTTTTTTTTTATAGGTTTTGATTTTCTGTGGCACAATTGTGAATGGGATAGTTTCTTTAATGTCCCTTTCTTCTCTTTCGCTGTTTGCATATAGGAAGGCCATTGATTTTTGGGTATTGATTTTGTGCCCTGCCACTCTACTATAGGAATGTATTATTTCTAGGAGCCTCTTGGTAGAGAGTTTTGGGTTTTCCAGGTATAATATCATCTGCAAATAGTGATAACTTGGCTTCTTCCCTTCCTATCTGGATGCCCTTAATGTCTTTTTTCTTCCCTGATTGCTATGGCAAGTACTTCCAGTACTATATTAAATAGAATTGGTGAGAGTGGTCAGCCTTGTCTTGTCCCTGATCTTAAGGGGAAGGCTTTCAGTTTTTCCCCATTGAGAATGATGCTCGCTGTGGGCTTGTAGTAGATGGCCTGGATTATCTTGAGGAAGGTTCCTTCAATCCCCATTTTACGGAGAGCTTTCATCATGAACGGGTGTTGAATCTTGTCAAATGCCTTCTCTGCATCTATTGATATGATCATATGGTTTTTATTTTTTTTTTGTTGATATGATGTATTATGTTGATTGACTTGCGGATGTTGAACCATCCTTGCATTCCCAGGATGAATCCCACTTGGTCATGGTGTATAATGTTTTTAATGACTCTTTGGATTCTATAGCTAGTATTTTGTTGAAGATCTTAGCATCTGTATTCATCAGGGAGATTGGTCTGTAGTTTTCCTTTTTTGTGACATCTCTGTCTGCTTTGGGTATCAGGGTGATATGTGCCTCGTAAAAGCTATTTGGGAGTGTTTCTGTTTCTTCAATTTGCCAGAAGAGCTTGAAAAGAATTGGGAGTAGGTCCTCTTTAAAGGTTTTGAAGAATTCACTGGTGAATCCATCTGGACCTGGGCTTTTGTGTTTGGGGAGACTTTTTGATTACCAATTCTATCTCCTCGATGGAGATAGGTTTGTTGAGGTATTCCAAATCTTCTTGTTGCAGACTTGGGAGGCTATAGGAATTCAGGAATTTGTCCATTTCTACTAGGTTCTCTCGTTTCGTGGCATACAGGCTCTCATAGTAATCTCTGATGATCTTTTGAATTTCTGTGGTTTTTGTTGTGATGTCCCCGTTTTCATTTCTGATTCTATTTATTTGGGTTCTCTCTTTTCCTTTTCTTACAAGTCTTGCAAGTGGTTTGTCAATCTTGTTTATTTTGTCAAAGAACCAGCTTTTGGTTTCGTTGATCTTCTGGATTGTTTTTTGACATTCCATCTCATTGATTTCTGCTCTAAGTTTTATTATTTCTTTCTTTCTGCTTGGGTTGGGCTCCTTTTGTTGATCACTCTCTAAGATCTTAAGTTGTGAAGTCAGACTGTTTATGATGGCCTTTTCTTCTTTTCTGATGAATGCTTGACTGTATCCCACAAGTTCTGGTATTTTGTGTCTTCAGTGTCATTTGTTTCCAGGAATCTTTGGATTTCCTCTTTGATTTCTTTTATGACTTGCTGGTTGAGTTCAGCAGTGAGCTGTTTAGTTTCCAGGTACTTGGTATTGGTCTCCGTTTTTGTGTACAATTAACTTCTATTTTCAGTGCATCATGGTCTGAAAAAATAGTTGGCACAATTTCTATCTTCTTGATTTTATGGAGGTATGATTTATGGCTCAGCATGTGATCTATTTTGGAGTGCACATGTTTGCTCCACTTATATGTTCCATGTGCACTGGAGAAGAAAGTGTATTCAGCTTTTTGGGGATGAAATGCCCTGTATATATCTACCAGCCCTGTTTCTTCCATCTCTTCTTTTTAGGGCCAGTATTTCCTTGGTAAGTTTCAATCTTGTTGATCTATCCAAGTGCTCTACCTGCACGGCAGAGCCTGGCAAACTACCCGTGTTGTATTTGATATGCCAAATACCAGTAAAAATTATAGACCTCATTCTGGAATGGATTGAGTCTCTTTATGTTCCTGGAGCAAGCATATGCCCTTGGGCTCTACTAGCATGAGACAGGACATATGGAGATGTTACTGGGGCCCGCTGAGCAAATCGATGATGAATGGGAAGACAGTGATACAGTGTGATACAGTGATCTATCCAGGGTTGATAGAGCAGTATTGAAATCTCCAACTACAATTGTGTTGCTGTCAATGTCTTCTTTGAAGTCTATTAGTAGTTGTTTTAGGTATTTTGCTGGCCCCTTGTTGGGTGCATATATGTTTAATAGCATGATTTCTTCCTGATATATGCATCCCTTGACTATTAAGAAGTGACCTTAACTGTCCCTTCTCACCTTCTTCAGCCTGAAGTCTATGTTGTTGGATACCAGTATGGCCACCCCAGCCTTTTTGGATGGGTTGTTTGAGTGAAGGATTATTTTCCAGCCTTTTATTTTGAACCTGTCTTTGCTCCGATTGTTCAGGTATGTTTCTTGCAGGCAGCAGAATGTCGGATTCAATTTTTTGATCCATTGTGCCACTCTGTGTCTCTTAACTGGTGCATTTAGACCATTGACATTGAGAGAGATTATTGTCATGGGATTTTTGTGCCATCTTTCTGTATAGGTTGGTTGTTCTTTTTGGGTTATGTCTTGTCTTATAGTAGATCTTTCAGTCCTTTTTAAGGTTGGTTTTGATTTTACAAAGTTCCTAAGCTGTTGTTTATCCAAGAAGTTGTATATCTGTCCTTCAAATCTGAGCGAGAGTTTAGCCGGATAAAGAATTCTTGCTGAGGCATTCATTTCATTAAGTTTTTTCACTATATCCCACCACTGCCTTCGGGCTTGGAGGGTGTCTTCTGAGAAGTCTGCTGAAAGTCGAATGGATGCTCCTTTGTATACAATTTCCTTCTTTGATCTTGCTGCCTGAAGAATTCTGTCTCTGTCTATGGCATCCATTACTTTGACTAGGATGTGTCTTGGGGTCTTTCTATTGGGGTCTCTTCTTGCTGGTATCGCATTGGGCTTCTTGGATCTGAATGCCTTCGTTCTTTACCTCAGGGAACTTTTCAGCCAGGATGTTTTTAACTGTTTTAATTTCCTTGGGGTTACTTTCCTGTCCCTCTGGGATGCCGATGATTCTTATGTTGTTCAGCCTGGCTTCATCCCATTGTTCTCTGTTCCATTGTTGATCCATTTTCCTGTCTTTTTCCATCTTATGTAGTTCTCTGAGTGCTTTCTGTAGCTCATCTTCAGTCTCAGTGATTCTCTCTCCGCTGCTGTCATCCTACTGTTGAGAGCTCCTATTGTGTTTTTCATTTAATCTACTGAGTTTTTAAGTGGTGATATTTCTATTTGCATGGTTCTCATTTCTGCTCTCATTTCCTCCCGTAATTTATTGACTGCCCTTTCAACTGCTTCGTTTATGTTCTCCTGTATTTTAAACAGACTTCTG
>JAJIBD010009529.1:0-49327 GCA_021461705.1 Cryptotis parvus
TACAACATCCCTCGATGAGCTTGGTTACTGTGTGGATATGGTCGATTGTGCTGAATCCTTTCCGGAAGCCTGCTTGCTCACATGGTTGTCCTTCATCTAATGTTCTGCTAATCCTGTTCAGGATGACTCTTGTAAACAGCTTGTAGATGACGGACGACAGGCAGATGGGTCAATAGTTGCCGATGTCGTAAATGTCTCCCTTCTTGTACAGGAGAACTGTCCTGCTGGTTTTCCATTGGGAGGGTACCTTGCATTTGGACAGGTAGTGTGTGAAGAGCTGAGCTAGTGTATTGATGAGTACCGATGGCAGATTCTTCAGGGGTTCGGGTCTAACTTGTCTGGGCTTGGTGCTGTTCCCTTCTTTACCGACGAGATGGCATGTTGGATTTCAGAAGGGAGAACTTTGGGAATGACATATCCATCCTGTGGAATTTGGTATGTGGGCAGGTGGATGTGGCTTTAAAAGAGATTTGAGCAGAAGTCCTGGATAATCTTCTCCAGTGCCTTTCTGGAAGATGTGATAGATCCATCAGGGCGTCGGAGGGCAGGCATCTTGGTCTTACAGTTGGCGAAGGACAGGCGGGCGGTGCGAATGCTTTTCCTGGCTTCTACTGCATCTTCCAGTATTACTGCTCATCTGTCTTTGAGGTCTTCTTTTATCGCTTCGCTGCACCGTGTAGGAAGCTTGGATGTTAGCATTTGGTCTCCTGAGGCTCTCGCCTTGCCACGTTGGCGAATGAGCTGGAGAGTTTCTGAAGACAGGCGTCCTTTTTGTGTCTTCTCTCTCTCTCAGCATTCTTCGCACAATCATGGAGGTGCTGAACCAGTCGGTTGTATTCTTCATCAATGTCGTCAATGATGGTATACTCCCATGTTGCTGCAATGGTGCCAAAGAGTTCCCAGTTGGTGATCGTTCTGGGAGTTCTATTCTTAAACTTTGTAGCCTTTTCTCCCCATTGTGGGAAGTAGAATTTTGCACGTAGCAGACGGTGTTCCTATCCTGTTTGAAATTTCGGGACGACAGCAACATCGGTCAGACAAAATCGTCATTTGAAGATGATGTGGTTAATTTCATTGTGGAACTGTCCGCCAGGAGATTCCCATGTCCAACTTTGCTTCAGCCTTCTGGAACTATGAGTTCCCATGAATCGTCTTGGTGGACATGATGAACTCAGATAGTCTCTCACCCTGTTCGTTCCATTCTAGGCCATAGGTCCCGATGTGGAGTTCTTCAGCCAATCTTCTTGGTCCTATCTTGGCATAAAATCACCGACTATGATCTTGTAGAATGTGTGATCTTTTTTATAGAACTCCTCCAATTCCATGCAGAATTTCTCAATTTCATCTTCTTTGTATGTGCATGTTGGTGCGTAGGCAATGAAGATAGAAATTGCTGGCAGTGGGCCACATCTCTTCAAGTGTAATCGTCCTATTCGGTTTGTTAGCCATTCAAATGAATCAATGTTGACGGCCATGTTCGTGTTGACAAGGACACCAATGCCACCAATGACTCTTTCATCGCATGTTCCAAGGAACAATTCTTCTCCAGTGTCAAATACAGCATGATGCAACTGGCGCCTCCTTGTCTCAATCAGACCAATGATGTCGTACTTGGATCTTTTGAACTTGCACCATCAGATCCTCAATATATGCTTCCATATGCCAGCGTACGTGCATTGAAAGTACAGATAGTCGTTTTCAGTTCTTCTTCGTTTTGGCAGCCTAAGATGGCCGTGAAATTTTATCAGGCACTGCCTGTTCACCTTTCTTACTGCTGCTGTATTAAAGGCTCTTTCGGGGTCAGGAAAATAAACATTTCTGTTACTGGTTTTGGCATATCGAACACGCATCGGACAGCTTGCCAGGCTCTGCCGTGCGGGCGCTATAGTCTCATTACTTTGTGGGGGCTCTGTCAGAGGTGGGAAATACGCCTCTCAGAGGGGTGGGTAGAATATTCACGGTAATTTGGAGGTAAATCGCGGGGCCGCGGCAATGGGGAAAGCTGGTTTCTGCTCTGCTGGGTGTATCTGTGCTCTGATACACCTGAGCTGCGCAGGAGGAAGAGAAGGGCATAGAATGCCTTCAAAGGCATCAAAGAAATAGCTAAAAGGACAAAGAACCTCTGGCTCCAGGAATATCTCTTTAACTCCACCCTTTCTCCCTGCATTTACATACGCCTCAGAGACCTGGGCCCTATGAAAGCAGGGATGAGAATGCTATTTGGGTCTCCCAGAGAGGAATCGAAAGAGCTATGCTTGGAATATCATGCCTCACTCAAGTGAGAGAAGGAATCTGGAGTTCTGACCTCCGCTGCTATTCCAGAATCAGGGATGCTGTCTCATTTGCCAAGGCATCGAAAATCAGATGGGCTGGACATGTAATGCGATTTGGAGACAACCGCTGGTCTAGAGCCGTTACCGACTGGATCCCACGGGATATCAAAAGATCCCGTGGCCGCCCACCTATAAGATGGTCAGACTTCCTTGTCAAGACCCTGAAGGAACGGTTTGATGCTCTTCTTATTCCTGAATCAACCAGATGCCATTGGGCTACATTGGCACGTGATAGGGTACAATGGAAATGTTATTGGCCCCCGGTCGAGCAAATTGATAAATAACGGGATTCAAGTGATCAAGTGATCAAGTTAAAAATAGTAAAACTATTCTACCAAAAGGGATTCTGATATTACCTTGTACATAAGTGGTTTAAATATTGCCATTTGTGTAATATTGGATAAGCAAAGACTTTCCACAGGTGAGTACTGAACACTTAGCACCAGTTTTATATAAAAGTTAGTTCTTGAACTTGAATAATGAATTATTCTATTCTAATGTTCTTTTGAAAATATTCAAATCTCTTAAAGTTGTAATTGTAAAACTCAATGATTGTCATTTTTGTCAATATTGAAGATTAAACAGTCTAAACTAAAAATAATAGTAAAATCATTGACTGTGTGATTTTTAGTCTCCCAACTCATATGAAAATATTACTGTGCATAAGTAATCATACTCATAATGAAATAAAAGACTATAGTCATCTTAGCAAAAATACATGCATGTATTCTATGTGCTACTCCTTTTTTCCTGTCTCTTAACATACTCTGAAAATTAAGGTACTATTCAAGTAACAGACGGTATACAATAAATAAGTAAACAATCATATTATTTTTTCTCTCTCTTCCCTTCCAAAGGTAGAAATAGTAGTTGATTCAGCATAAAGCTTACTGATGCAGCACATACACACAAAAATACCATCAACCTTGGGAATCTTTTTTTTCCTTCTTAAGGGTTCCTTTACTAATATAACCAGAAATACTCTTGCAAGTACCAGAAGGAAAAGAGGACTCTTCCAGCAGGATAAAAACACCTGATCAGGCAGAATTTCCCTTTTCATTGATGACAGTACCAACAAATTTGTGCACAGCCCAGGTTTGGGACTGTTAGTTCCCTAATCGCAGTGTCCTTTAATGTGCTGTTACTGCTCAGAAAGCATATTCAATTACATTCCATTCCATCGCTTTCAAAGTTCCCCTGTAATTCACTTGATTTTTTTTCCCAGTGCTTTGAAAATAGCGTTATCACGTGGGTAGTTTTCAGGAAATGATCGGACCAAATAGGGCATTAAACAAAATGCATTATTGAAAGTTGCTGTTTAACGTATATCCCTCTCTTCAATGTGCATCCATGTAGAAAGCTGTATGGGGGAGAACATGCAAGCCATAAAAAGCTGTCCTGATACATTCTGCTTTTTTGAAACTAGGAGATGTGAGTAAAAGTTTAGCTTTTAATATTTCAAGATAGAGCATACCATTCCCACTCCAAGGTGATTCTATGAAATGGTTTTTCATTTGACAACATATGACCTAGGGGAATAAATAGTTGCTTCTTAAGAATGTATACGTTTTTTCCAAGATACAATAAAATTTGAGTCTGGGTCCCAGTTGTCATAGATTCCACAATTCTTTTTTTTTGTACTTGACTCCAATCCTCCCACTACTACCAAAAATGTCTTCATGTTGGGGCCAGAGCGATAGCCCAGCTGGTAGGGCATTTGCCTTGCACGTGGCCGGCCTATGCAGGCCGGGTTCGGTTCCGGGATCCCATATAGTCCCCCAAGCAATACCAGGGAATAATTCCTGAGTGCAGAGCCAGGAGTAACCCCTGAGCATTGCCAGGTGTGACCCAAAAAGCAAAAAAAAAAAAAAATGTCTGCATGTTTACAAGATGGTATTTTCAGGACTTTCTACTTGCCTTTGATTTAGAAAGACAGTGAGTTCTGTGTTACTTCTAACATTCATTAAAATTTAATAGAGCTTGTGGGTTTTAATGTGGGTTTTTACTCCATTGTTATAAAGAAATTATTTCTCTTTTGCTTAAAAACAGCAACAAAGTTTCTTAGATCTGGACAAGATAACCACCTGCACCCCCAACTCCCCGCCCACCCCCACACTCACACACACTGAACTTTTGGTTTAGAATTATTTTGCTTTTTATATCCCCAGACACAAATTTTTTTCCCATGTGCAGTTGGCACCCTCGCTGAAGTGTATTCATTCGCCAGGTGTGGGAGCAGCTAGTGCTTGGATGATTAATTGGGGTACCAGAAAGGGTCTTGGGACATGATAATTCTTTATGGGAAATGAGATTAAAATTTGACACTTCGACAATCTTCCCTCTTTGTAGTGAAAATTTCATTTTTCACCAATTGGTCAAATAATTCCGTGTGCAGTCATCCCTAAATTAATCTTGAATTAATTTTTTAAATCTTCTGTCTTCTGATATACAATTTGCCATAAGGAAATACAGAACAGTCCATCTTTCACTAGACGTGGGGTGAGGGGGTCAACAGACACCCCTGCTGGACTAAAAACGAAGGCCCCACATGTGTGGCAGGCTGGCGTCTGGAATCCTAATGCTCACGCTTGCCGCCCCCCACACACACCGTCCTGCTGCAGAGCGGCTGCTGGCTGAAACCTGAACCCACTAACTGGAGCGGGAATAGGCTGTTTGTGAGTGGAGCTGGTTTATTAGCCAACTTCCAGGCCTGGAGCCTCAGCGAGTCCTCTCTCAAGTTGATCTGTCACACATTTAACAAGCTGTGTGTAATATAGCCCATTTCATACAGAAAGAGGGTGGGAGGAACCGTTCCCTCAGGTATCAGAAAGACCTAATACCTGGAGCATAGGGCATGCTCTGGTTTTGTGTGTATGCTGCATGCTTAGCTGCAGGGTCTTTGAAATCAGAAGCAAAAACACGCATGCGTTCCTTATTACTGGATATGCACTTCCTGCTCTTTGTACATCTCTCTCTCTCTCATGCCAAGAAAGCTCCTTCTATTTCTTTTTCTGTGCTAATAAAATATCTCAGGGATACCCAACTTACAACAGAAGAGAATGTGGGAATGAATTCTAGGTGCAAGGAGGCTTCAACCTTTTGTACCTTGGAGTTTGGTAAAGAGTATATTACAAAGTGTGTTTAGTTCATCTGGACTGGTTAGTTTTTGTGATTAAATTCTGGTGTTAATAGAGGGTCTATCACAAGTTCAATTCTCAAAGGAAATGTTTAGTTACAAATGAGAAAAATTATTTACAAACCAGGTACACCTCCTGATCCCTTCACTGACCACAGAAGAGATCAGTTGGTGGTGAGGTGTTGTTCCTAGGGTCAAAACACACACACACACACACACACACACACACACACACACACTAGTCAGTATGTTCTCCCCAAAATGAGACCAAGATAGAAGACACTGAAGCTATTTGGTCACAGAATTTACAATAGATATTTTTACAATGTCATTTATTGTGTTAACAGTGATTTGGCGACTGGGTACTTACAATCAGAAATGCGGTTCTTTATAACTTGCAAGAACCAACTACTTTCTGCTGGCAAAGTCCATCATTCCTTTTAATCACTTACTGAAATATCCAGTTCCTGTTCACGGTTAGAACACTGAAGGTCCTTGTGGCAAGGTTTTGGGTAGAATTGTGAAATTCACAATGTGTACAATCTATAGTTTGAAGGACAGGAAAATGTCGACTGTACTTCACAGCATTGTTATAAAACAGGAAGTCACATTGGAGAAGAGGGGAGACCTCTTTTCTTTAAAAAAAAAAAAGAAAAAGCCTGTCTATGTTTCTGAATGGATTTGTGGAGTGTTGATAGACTACACAAAAATTGTTCCAATTTTTTTGGTTCTAGTTTGATATTTAAAGATATCTTCAAAGTGGCAGAGCCTTGCTTATAATCTTTAGAATGACCTACAAAAAATTTATGGATTTGTGTATTTCTCACTTGTTTACTATGCTAAATCGAAGGGGAGAACTATCAGATATTGGACCTTTGCAGTGTGTTCAACACTGTCCACATTTTATCATTTTCTCCTTAAAATAAACCTTTGGAAACCCTTAGTATTTTCCTTTTTAAGTGAAAAATTTGAGATGTCTTTGTACATGAAAGAGATGCAATTCTTTTTTTGATCATCATAAATTCAGGATACTGGTCTCAGTAAAATCAGAAAGATCTTTAAATCTTTTGCTTGTTTTGCCAAACAAAAGACTAGACAAGACAAAAGAATTATACAGAACATATGCCTCAATTTTACTTCACTATCACAGCAATAAAGAACCATATATATTTTTTCATATTTTTAATTAAATATTTTATTATACCACTGTGAGATATACAATTACAACGTTGTTCATGTTTGGCGGTTTCGGTCACATAGTGTTCCAGCACCCGCCCTCCACCAGTGCCCATATCCCACCACCAATGTCCCCAATTCCCTCCCCCTCCCATAGCCTGCCTAAACGGCAGGTTCTTTATCTCTTTTCTTTCTCCCTCTTTCTCCCTTCCTTCTCCTACACATTGTGGGTTGCACTACATACACTTGGAAGCCATCATGTGCACCTTTTGCCTGTATTTAATGCTCAGTTCTATGTTGAAGAACCATATATTTTAAATCCTAAAAAACTCAAGTATTGATGACCAAACATAGGATTTCTTAACTTTTTTAAATAAATAAAAATGACTAATTTTATTTATATCTATTATCAAAAAATGTGAGGTGATAGGCTAATTTCTTAGATAGGGCATACATGGTTGCTACAAAAAAATATCCTTCAAAAATGTGTTGCTTAAGCAAATAATATGGGAAATATATATATATATATTTTGTTATGTTATAATATATATATGAATGTAGATATGGTTATATGCATAATATATTATATAAATATATAAATTTACATATAAATTTGTAATATATTACATATAAATATACAATAAGCAATCAACCCAAATGACTGCAAAGTCAATAACACCCCTCCCATCCTACACACACACACACACACATACACACACACAATTTTCTCAGACAAAGAACATTTCTCAAGCTTTATTTTATATTCCATGATTTAACATTTGGGGAGCTGGCCAGGCTTGTGGGTGCACATGGCAATAGTAAAATCAGTCCATGCAACTGGGAGCTGTAAAGTAAATGCAGACTGTGGACTGAGCTAATACAAACCAGGCATTAACAAAACCCCACCATAACCAAAAGAAAAAATAGTGCCTATTCCCTCTGTTTCATGCTTTCTCTTCTCAGCCTTAAAAGCAGGGTGGGTGGTAACCCTACCCAGGTTAGGACACCCTTTCCCCCATGTCCCAGACTGAGATCTTTCTGGTGAAGTTGGTACTGTAAAAACTATATGACTTAATTCAGAAATTCTCATGAGGGTTGATTTGTTTGAAAAGGCCATACTACTTTTCAAGAGAGACATTAATGCTTAAATTAAAAAAAGAATTATACTTTATTTAAGACAAAAGACTGAGATACAATGAAATAGGACCATTCCTTGTGCACTGAGATAAAATACATTTATTGATGCTCCAAAAAAATTAATAGGAATCTTAGAAATAGCAACTGGATTATCCTCTTTGCAGAGAAGCTCATTGGTACAACTCAAGCCTGTGATTAAACCCCACAGGAGAGTGTTTCACCTTCTATTCCCGTCTACCACAGTTTAAATATACAAGAGAGAAATGTATGTCATGAAATTTACTTTTTTTATTTCATATAGATGATTTATTTGAAGCTTATCAGCTAACAGTTTTGCACAGTAATCAGAGTACTGGAAATCCAAAGAGAAAAAAGGAAAGAAAAGAAAAGTTGTTTTAATTCTTCATGGCATGAAATCTCCTGGGATTCAGCTTCTTTGAAGATTATGAGAAGGTGGGGTTGTGAAATAAATTCATGTTTGCAAAAGATATGTCCAAAAAACTGAGGTGTTGGAGTGAGAGGAGGGAATGATACCATGTGTGACCTACATCCGTCTCAGCGACTCCTGACGTGGTTGTAATAAAGAAATTTGTTCACTTTCTTACTAAGTTGTTTGACCATTGATCCTTTATTTGTATTTGTATATACCCATGGAAATTGTAAGAAATTTCAGCTTGATATAATACTGGATTAAACTCATTTTAAAGACCGATTTGTGTTTAACAATCTATGTCCATAGATCCCAGTAGGAATTGTTGTAAGTAATAATACCAGCCTAGATCTGAATATTGAATACAGGCAAAATATCCACATGATAACCTCTAAATGTACGTATCACAATCCACTATGTGTAAAGAGAAGGAAGAGAGAGAGAGAGAGAGAGAGAGAGAGAGAGAAAGAAGAGACAAAGAACTCTTCATAGAGGCAGGCTAGGGGAGAGGGAAGAGAATTGGGAACATTGGTGGGGGAAATGGGCACTGGTGGAAGGATTGGTTCTGAATCAATGTATAACCGAAACCTGGACATGAACATCTTTGTAATTGTACATCTCACAGTGGTATAATAAAATATTTATATATATATGCATATATATATACTAAGCAAAACAAAAAAACACAAATTAGCTATATCAGCTTACCTAAATGCAGTCATGTGTTTAGTTTCCTCAGTGAATATGAATTTCTCAAAATCATGACCCTATGAAGACTTAGTCTATTCACCCTCTAACAGGAGTTGGTGAAACAATTCTAGGGCCATGAATTAGAAATGACCAGCTCAAAGACATTAACTCCACATTTTGGTGGTTTGCTTCCATGAAGGAGGCAGGAATATGGTTATTGTGTTGCCTGATTTCATGTCTAAAGAAAGGCTACCATTTAGATATTTATACAAAATGTGCTCACTTGGGACTGGAGAGATAGTGCAGGGTTAATTGCTCGCCTTGCAGGCAGCAGACTCTATCTCCATCCCTGCTACTGCATATGGTTTTCTGAGCAGTGCCAGTTTTCACCCCTGAGCACAAAGCCAGGAATAGTCATTAAACACTGCAAGCCCCCCCAAAGGAATTTACCAGTTAATAATGAGGATCAGTGTATGACCTTGGTCTTGCACATGTGAAACCCCAGGTTTAATCCCCAGCACTGCAGAAAGAAAAAAAACATTGAAATCATTAATTGGAACAATTACAGTGTATTTGGGCCAGAACTTGAACTTAAACACAGTTTTGCACGGTGGCTCTGTTTCTGAAGGATGGGCAATCTCTCTAACTTGTATTTGGGGGTCAATCCAGCATCCCAAATGTGACTGCCAACATAAAACCACCAACTTATGTTTGCACAGGCTGTCTGAATTTTGACAGTGTTTCTCAATTATTTGGGTATGTTTAATAAAATGCTGATTTGTGAGTCCTACCACAAGTTGATGAGACTGAAGCTTTGGTGGAGACTCTGGTCCTGAAAATTTATTTAGCTTCCTTCAGAATTCTCATGTTGGCCAAGGTTCAGAAATGTGGCTCCTCTATATCCACACCAAAGTTAGATGTTATAACTCCAGACAGGTCTTTATCAATCAGTTATTCCAATGTATTTTGCCTTCTACCCAAGAAGACAAAGGACTATAAAGTGGAATATGTAGAAAATAGGTAAAGACCATGAGCCCAGCTAAAACTTCTCTAGTTGACTGATACTCTTCTGTTGATCTGCTTTTATAAGATGCTCAAAGCAGACTTTTGTTTGCTTCCTCTGGAAGGGCCGTGTTTTGAGCATAATCCAAGTGACGATGTGTGTGGGTTGGGGGTGGCAGTGTGACAAGATGCTACCTTGGTACCTATTTTCCAATGGTCTCCTTAGGGAGCTACTCTCTAACCATAGATTCTCCTGCAAGTGCATTTTTAAAAAATCACTAAAGGGGCCAAGGAACGACCAGGTGCCTTCTGAATAACCAGGCTTCCTATTTCGGGGAGGGGGTAAATGGGAGAGGCCATTTCCCTCTCCCCCCTCACCTTCAATCACAGCACCATCTGGGAACCAGAACTTGACATTTGGGAGAAATCAGAGATGACTAAGACTCATCTCCTCAGGAGAATAGCAATTTATCTCATTTCTCCTTTAGATGTTGGCACATGTTCCAAATAAAGGCAGTGCATAAACTCCTCAGAAGTGGAAGATGCTGTTTAGTTTTCAGGTGACCTGCCTCCCTGTGCCACCCAATTTTACTGTCAGGAGCTTCAACTAATCTCAGATTTGCTGCCCTCAGTGACTCAATTCAGAAATACTCCTGTGGAGACCAACAGGGTCTCATCCTAGAGAAAATGATTCCTTTATCTTAAAGAATCTTTTACCACAGACAGATCTTTCTGCATATCTTATGCATTGTTTTATGTGGTTTTTTTTTATTTCTTCTTTTTTCAAATTGAGATGACTGAGGCTGGAGGTGAAGTCACATATCAGCTTGGTGAGTGACTCAGCCAGAGTTCAGAACTGTCACCTCCATAACACAAAGCAGAGTCCTTGTTTAGGTTCATTCTAAGGTTGTGTAAAAAGCTGAAAAAGACTTCCAGAGTGTTTATCAATGGATAAACATTTTACATTTTATGAAAGGGAAAAGACTGTATGATAAAATAAAAAGCATATTTTCCCCTTCTGAGTAAGGCACTCTGTCATTCTAATAGAACTCTTCAAGAAGAGCAAGAAATAAAAAGGTGAAAACAGTTTACATAAATCAGTGGGCACAGTCCTTAATCAGTGATAAATTTCGCCAGGCAATCTTCAAACACAATGCAGAGCTCAGCTTTTTTGCAATCACAAACTCCTGGACCATGCTCTGTCATAGTCAGACATGACCTCAGCCAGCTGAAACACCCCATCCCCCTAGCAATCAGTCCAGAAGCTCCCAAGTGAAAATAGATTGTAAATTGAAAATATTCAACAACAAAAAAATGACATGCATTTCTTGGCAGAAAAAAAAGCTTTAAGCTTACAAATGACATTTACAAAAGTGCTTATTTGGGGCTTGAGCCACCTACATGTGATTTTCGTTAGGATTGCTAAAGAGCATTTTCTAAATATTTGAGTGTAAATCATTGCAGTTATTACCCATATTTAACATTCAAATGGCCAGAACCAATGGCAGTCTGGAAGACTTCATTTTCTGCCCAGAGTATTAATAGAGGCATGCACTGGGATCCGGAGAGCCTGTGTACAGTTCACAGTGGCTGCATTTGCTGTATAATTGAAGGGCTCCAATTACACCGACCCCCACCCTTGCTCCTAGCAGTGGAGTCTGTTCACGTTGAGTGTAAGACCACACTGAGAGCAGCTAGTCATAAACATTTGAACTGGCTTTCATGTCGGTTTACTTTTCCCAGACAACACTTCCTACCTCTTGATTTCTCACCTTCTTTAATAGAGACCTTTTGAAAACCCATTCTTAATTGGTTTACTTTAAAATATGTTCCCAACAGTTATTCGGACAAAAGGAATGTGATCCTTGGTTTGTTGAAACAGTATTCAACTCATGTGAAGCAAATTATTCACATCAAGCAGGGGATTAAAGGCAAAACCTTTACAGTCAGGAGAAAAGAGCATAGATTGACCTACATTTTCTTTTGTTTTCTCCATGAAATTAATACAGTTGAAGGAAGTGCAGAGGACACTGAATCAGAAGCCAAACGAGCTTCCTGATCCAGGGTAAGATCTATGACACATAAGTGCTCATCCTTTCCTCTCTTGGAGTTTTTTCTTGGATTTCTTTGGCTTTCTGTGATGATAAATCATAAGTGGCGATGATGAATCATTTGGTATTTATTCTTTCTTTGTTTAAATTGCTCCAATTCTATCGGTTTCCCCAGTATAAAGCAGTTTCCCATGTAAAAATGTTTTTTAACTATATTTCCTATTTATTTTTTTCTGACACTACTAGGTGTTCCCTACTCCAGTGAATTATAATTTCAGAAGGAAATCCTTAGTCCAGAACTCCCAACCCAATTTCCTGTCACAGTGTCCTGTTCTGCCACGCATGAATTGCACACCCAAGAATAAAGCCATCACCACTGTCCATCTTATATATATTTTTTCTTTGCAAGAGAAAAGATCCCTATTCTGTAACAATTTCTATCCCATTTTATCCTCTACAATTTGTAATCCACTTTCTGTTTCTAGACTTACCTGTCAGAAGATTCCAAATAAGTAGCATCACACTGTTGGAGTACACACCCTGATCACAGCTGCCCAGAGTCTTTGCATCTTGCCTGGAGCTATTTCCTGCAGGTCACATTGGAGATAGGGAGCAAAAAGACAGTTTGCTTCTGTGACACTCTATATGGCGGAATATTCTTACCTTGAATTCTATGTTAGCCGGTATAAATATTTCCTCTCATACTACTACAGATCCCCCACGGGACTGGACAATTCTATCAGAGCTTTCCTGCTTGTGTTTGGACCCTCCTTTAAATAAAATAGTCATAATTAAATCAGAGAGAAATGCTGTTTGCCTCATGGCAAGCAAGTGTAGCTCTCAGTAATTCTAATGGTTAGTACCCAGAACAACAGTGAAGTATTCATGGTACACACACACACACACACACACACAGACACACACACAGACACACACACAGACACACACACACCTTTTTGTATTAATCCTGAGATACATTCAATCTCAGATGACCTTCTACCATCCCTATAAAGTGCCTGCAGGAAAGCTTCTGAGGCAGATCTTTGCTAGGGCAAATTAGCATTTGAATGGCCTGGGCCAGGTGAGCTCACTAGGTTCTAGAAGCTGAATATGATAGAGTTGGTCCTGAACCCTTTCTTGTGGGATGGGTTGGGGGCACAAAGAAATATAAAAGAAGAAACTTCCTTCCTTTTGCTCTTTGCCTGTTTGACCCCTTTCTGCCTGCTTGCTGTTTGGGCCTAAGCACATGACTTGGGGTGCAATGGCCATCTTGATTGAGACTCCAAAACTCACCACGTGTCCTGAGTCCTGCTGGGAACTGGAAGTTTGAGGTTTTCCAGTCCTTGGATTGTAATGCCAGAACATGTGTGAGTAAAAGCCTTTTGGAACTTGCTGGATTTGTGAGTTTTGTCGATCCCCTGGCCAACAGTCCCTTTGAGTCAAATTCGATCCTGCTCCCCAACATTGTTGGGGAATGCAGTGCTCCACCAGCGAACAACGAGGTCTTCCCTGACATCACACAGGTTTCTCTTTTTTGTGTCTAGATGATCCCATTCAGTGTACTGTTTTCATTATGTTGTAGTATTTATTAAAACATTCATTTTGGTTGCTGAATAATATTAGATGTACCAAATGCCATGTATCTTTTTTATTTTATTATACCACCATTAGATATATAATTACAAAGTTATCCATGCTTGAGTTTCAGTTATACAGTGTTCCAGCACACATTCCTTATTCTGATAATAGATTCCTGGCTTCTCACCTTTTTGTCAAATTAAATAACCTTGCTATGAACATTTATGTACAAAAAACCAAAAAATTTAAGCACTAATATCTTTTTGAGTCCCAATTTTTTGTTTACGTTTTGCTTTGTGGGACATTCCCTGGAAGTACTAGGCTCACTCTTGATTCTATACTCAGGGGCTATGCATGGAAGTAATCAGGTAGCCTCTTTTTTTTAATTCTACTTCTATGAAAATCTAGTAATGAAATTACTGGATTATAATTTTGATTTCCTCCAAATATTCTTTTTATTTATGTAATAGAGTTCATACCAGACTGCGGCAATGGTAACACACATTATATAATGAGCAAACAGATTATGTTTTCCAGCCAAATATGTTAATTATTTACTAAATTTTATTATTGAGGTAGCATGGCACACAGTAGTGTTAAAGTTTATGCATTTGGTGGTAATCCTTATTCTTGCATCTTCTTTACATTCAATTTATTCCATGAAGACTTAAACTGGTTATCCATAAAGTGTGAACTAAAGACAAAGTATACAAATACATATCAAATCCATTTGTGATATAAAGTATAGCAGCAAAAAGAAAATTTCTACATGAAGGCTATAGGAGTCTACACAATTTTATTCTGAGTTTCCTGGGACCACAATGTGAAAAGTGAAATACAACTGCCTACATCAGTTGCTTCTCTAAAACAATTTCACTACTGCGTGTGATTTACACTTATAAGTGATGTGACGCCAATCAGAGTTGCATTGGCTGAAGTGTATAAGCTTGCCTGGACTGCAGCCAAGGTATCCCCTGCTTGACCTCCCAAAGCCCCTGAAAGTCCTCTGTGGCTCATGTGGGCTGCACAGCTGGCAAAACCCTGAATTCTCAAAGCCTCATTGTCCACATAGTTAAAACTTTTCTTTGCAGTTAGGAATAAAAGGACTGTCCCAATTTTTTTTTCACCCAGCCCAGAAGCTGTTGGCACCATGTGCAGCAAACAGACGCCTCACTGACTCCTCCAGGTCAAGGCAGTGCTGACTAGCAAGATGGTTTAAGTCCCTTGGTGTAAACTGAATGCATGTCAGAGTCTAAACTTCCATGAAAGGTGAGTTAGAGCTGCAGCTTTTAGTGCTCTAGATTGATGAGGGGCCTGAAACTTAGGTTGTATAGATTCACTGCCCAGTAGATTTCTGGTTTGTGTCATGATGGAAGAAGAAAAAAAAACAACTTTGTTTGACCCCTATAAAAATGCTAATACTGTGTTGGAAAAAAAAAACAAAACACTTCTCTAGTGCATGTCATAGCTTAATCAAAATAAAGAATGGAAGCATTTTAGGCTGAGAATAGTACAGAGGTGAAGCCACCACCTGCCTCACATGTGAGTGACCTAGCTTTATCCCTGCCACCAAGTAGTTCCTCCCAGGGACAGCACTGGAAGCCCCAAGAGCCCTGTGTGTGTGGCCCAACCAGGTAGCCCCCTGCACCACAGGGCCTGCACAGCGCTGTATTATAAAGCCCTGGCATCGGACTTCCAGCCTGGTTGGCTGAGAATCTCCACTGGGACCCAGGCCTCTAGAGCATCACTTGGAAACGCCACCACAACCAAACTGAAGGAATGGAGACTCGAGATGCCCAAACAGAGCAGAAATCAACAGACGTGAATTTGTTTTAGTATATTCATTTTTAAAATATTTTTGAAACTCTGATGTTTAATTTGGGGAATCAATTTTTTTATTTTTATTTTATTTTATTATTTCCCCCAAATATTATTACACCATTTTAGACATACAATTAAAAGATGCTCATGCAGAGTTCTGGTTCCACAGTGTTCCAACACCCATTCCTCCACCCAAACCCATCTCCCATCACCAATGTCCCCACCTCCCTTCCCCTCCCACACCTCAACCACCCAGCGGGTTCTGTACATCATTTCTCTCCTCTTTATCTCTCCCTCCCGCCAAACTCTTCTGCTCTTCGTGGAATGCAGTGCATTAAAAGACATCACTGTTTCCACTATTTTAATTGACTGCCGGCCACAAGCGGCTGAGCAACCTGGGCTCGAACTGGTTTTGCTCTGTTAATCTGGTCCTGAGGCAGTTTCCCTGCATCTGGACAGCGAAAATGGTGGCTAGTGTGATGGGTGAGTCTCATCCGGCTGCTTCCGGGACCCCCAGAGGTAATGGGCCCCACTCCCAAAACCCATCTGTCCTCCTGGGGGCCCCATAGTCAGCTGGGCCCGGGGCGAGCCAAGTTCCAGCCTCCCCATCCACTTGTGAGGCTCTTCATGCTATGGCTGGTGGCCCCAGGGCAGCTCCTGGGCAGGGCCACCTGGCTCGACAAAATGGAGGGGGAATGGCCGACCCCTGACTCCATCTGACGAACTCCCAGTGATTCCCGCTTCTGGGAGCCGCCTACCTGGGCTCAAACTGGTTTTGCTCTGTTAATCTGGTCTTGAGGCAGTTTCCCAGCGTCTCACCAAAGTCTTTAGTCTTGAAAGTAAAGTACAAATTAGAGGTCAGCTTCTGTGAGAAAAAGACCCCAGAAATCACTTATGTATATTAAAAATTGTTACAGGGTCTTGAGGACCAGAGTAGATAAAGTTTTGATTACACCAACTGTGTCTACAGCAACTTTTTAAGCAGAAACATAAAGGGGGATAGCAAGGTCAACAAGGCCTAGAATTTGCCAGCACCTAATTTGGTGATCAAACACACACACACACACACATGAACACACACAAACTAGAAAGACACTAAGAGAATAAGGTTGGAAAGGGTGAGGGAAGCACTGTTACCTGTTGTCTTGAGGTAGAGAGGATCATTTCCCACATTCTTTAATCTCGGTCCTGCGCCTGGACAGGAGTTTATGGAGACTCGCTAAATCACATTATGGAAATTGCTTCTATAGTTAACTGCATGTTAATATTCTGTACTATCAAAGTGAAAATTAAGTGGAGGGAAGTGGGTTCTGAACCAAGCCAACTGACATGTCTAGGGTATATGGCAAAAGCTGACTGCACAGTCAACCTACAGAACTCTAGGCTGCTAAGCTGACCCTTGGAGAAAAGCTCATTTTTGGAGAAAAACAAAAACAAAAAGCACCACAGAGGAATAACGAAATGTCCCTATATCACTGAGATATTAGCAGAAACAGAAAAGTGAACCCAGGTCAGTATCACTACAAATCTGTGTTAAATCCTAAAATGAACAGTTCCTTTGGTTTTGCTCTGCAAGAATTGTTCTACAATAAAATATTGCTCCCCTGCCCCCACCCGTTAGTTATGAAAGACAAAACTTGAATTTCTGCCAGCAAAGTAGGGTGACTAGGAAAAACATCTCAGAGTAAAATTAATAGACTGTCAAAATAAAAGCATTACACTGTGAGTTACAGTATGAGGTCAGAGAGCATTTACTCAGCAGATTAATGCAATGCCTTGGTGAAGGTCTGACAAGGAAGCAGCGTGAGTGTCCCCAGAGTGTGGTCAATGTCTAGACAACCTCTAACCACGGAGGTGTACCTGTGTATTTCTACTGAAGTGACCTACCCAAAATGAGTTTGGGCATCATTATGGAATGATGTGATCCTAAAAATATCTTTAATTCTATTCATTACAGAGGATTATGCTGAACATGACTATTAACACACGGAGATAGTTTAAGTCATTATCTACCAAGTAATGTATATATCCCTTTCTGAAGTGTTGCCATTTTCCCCACTATTATAGAAAAAGGGTTTTTTGCACAATAAAAATAAATATGATGGGGCCGAAGCGATAGCCCAGCGGGTAGGGCGTTTGCCTTGCACGTGGCCGGCCTGTGCCAGCCAGGGTTCGATCCCCGGCATCCCATATGGTCCCCTGAGCACCGTCAGGGAGTAATTCCTGAGTGAAGAACCAGGAGTAACCCCTGAGCATCGCTGGGTGTGACCCAAAAAGCAAAAATAGATAGATAGATAGATAGATAGATAGATAGATAGATAGATAGATAGATAGATAGATAGATAGATAGATAGATAGATAGATAGATAGATAGATAGATAGATAGATAGATAGATAGATATGATGATGATGGATGGATGGATGGATGGATGATGATGGATGGATGGATGGATGGATGGATGGATGGATGGATGGATGGATGGATGGGTGGGTGGGTGGGTGGGTGGGTGGGTGGGTGGGTGGATGGATGGATGGATGGATGGATAGATAGATGGACAGACAGACAGACAGACAGACAGACAGACAGACAGACAGACAGACAGACAGACAGACAGACAGACAGACAGACAGACAGACAGACAGATAGATAGATAGATAGATAGATAGATAGATAGATAGATAGATAGATAGATAGATAGATAGATAGATAGATAGATAGATAGATAGATAGATAGATAGATAGATAGATAGATAGATAGATAGATAGATAGATAGATAGATAGATAGATACGTACCACGAATAAATAAATAAATATGATGCCAAATTTTCCGGATTTCCCATCATACTAAAATTGCCTAAATGTTCCCCTTCACCACTTTATTTTCTTCAGTTTGGTAGCAGAAATAGGAATCTCTGGGCTGATTCTCTCAGTCCCACTTCAACTATGGTCTTCCCCAAACAAATGTACCGAGAATTTGTTTTTAAATCCCTCTTGGGAACCTAGAACATGAACAGGCACCTGTCCTTTCTGAGAAGAATGCACTGTCTTCTAGAATCTGCCAGTCTTCTCTGCCAACCTTCCCCAAACAGCAGGTTAACAATATGCCTGGATTGAGCTTCCCTGGAGCTTGAGTAACCAACTCTTTTATGAACACAAGTAGACAAGATGACCATATAGGATCTGATCCCTAGAAAGAAAGCTTGTTTTCCTATGAGTCTTTGTTCAACGTAGAATCCAAATACTATGCCTGGAAATAAGGCAGCCTGACTGCTCTGTGCCTTGAGCAGACTCAACTGAGGAAACTCAATTGAGACTCAATTTCCTGATTGAAGTAACTCAAAGCCACCTGACGTGTCTAGGGTATGTGGCAAAGCTAGTCAACCTACAGAACTCTAGGCTGTTAAGCTGACCCTTTGAGAAAATCTCATTTTTGGAGAAAAATTGTTCCCTGGAATTTCCTCTAAATATGTTTTTTTCCCTTAATGATGGGGAGGAGCATACCTGGCAATGCTCAGGGCTTACCCCTGGAAGTTTGCTCCAAAATCACCCCAGGCAATGCTCAGGAGATATGGGGTGTCGGGCGTTAACCCAGTGTGTGCAACACAAGTGCCTCAACATCTGCAGTATCTCTCTGGACCTTCCCAAAAACTTAAAGATATTTTTCCAGTTAGTGCATGCAATGTGTGCCATTATCCTTGTCATGAGAAGCTTCAGGGACTGCATAGCTCAAAAGAATGCTGGCACCATTGCTTCCTGTTCCTTTATACTGCCCAGCCATCAAGGGAAGGCAGAGAACAAGTGTTTATTTGGTTACTCTTAGAAGACCCAACCCAGGGTCATTACCCAGCATCCATATGGTCCCCCGAGCACCGCCAGGAGTAATTCCTGAGTGAACAGCCAGGAGTAACCCCTGAGATTCTCCAGGTGTGTCCCCCAAAGAAAAAAGTATACACCACACTTTGACCATCTACGCCTCTGGTTTGTTTTCAGGTTTTGGCTATGATAAATCTTTCTGAGATGGACATGATAATGCCCTAGGAGTGGACAGGATAGTGCAGCACTTTAGTAAAAAAACTAAACTAAAATTAATGAGTAAGTTAAAATTTTGCATATAAGTAATCTTCAGGGAGGGCCCAGAGAGCTAGGAAAGGCACCTGCCCTGTATCTGGCTGCTTCAGTTTCTCTGGTTCAATCCCTGGCACTGAATGAGGATACTCTAGTACCCTCAGGGCTTACTCTTGGATACAGCATATGTAAGAAGCCCCTTAGTGCGGCCAAAACTTATGTCCCCTCTTTCCAAAAATAACTTGCAAATCTAAGTGGAAAAAAATCCAATATTAAATATCCTATCAGTGGGGGCCAGAGCAGGTAGATGTAGCGGTGCGTTGCTTGCTTTGTACACAGCTGACCTGGGTTTGATCCCTAACACTGCATATGTTGTCCCCCAGCCCTCTGTGCCAACCTCTTAATAAGTGAGATGGTGCAGGGAGGGAGAGATCAAGTGCCCCTGAACCTCAGTCCTCCACACCAGAAGCCCCTGGGCATTGTCGGGTGTAGCCCCTGCAGGCCACCCTGAGCAGTGCCTTGTGGACTGAAAACCACTTGGAGGGCCCCATAATAATGCTTTCATAAAGAGGATACCTTTGTGCAGGTCAGAACTAAAGTATTCAGAAAGCAGACCAGAGCCATAGTACAGCAGGTAGGACGTTTGCCTTGCACGCCAGTTGGATTCTCCTGCATCCCATATGGTTCCCCAAGCACCACTAGGGTAATTCCTGAGTGCAGAGCCAGGAGTAGCCCCTGAGTATCACCAGGTGTGACCCAAGAAAAGGAAAAAAAAAGAGATTACCTTTTGCAATAAAGCAAAAAACAAATTATAATTAACATCACTTGATCACTTGAATCCCGTTAACTCATCGATTTGCTCGAGCGGGCGCCAGTAACATTTCCATTGGACCCTATCACGTGCCAATGTAGCCCAATGGCATCTGGTTGATTCAGGAATATGAAGAGCCTCAAACCGTTCCTTCAGGGTCTTAACAAGGAAGTCTGACCATCTTGTAGGTGGGCGGCCACGTGATCTTTTGACATCCCGTGGGATCCAGTCGGTAACGGCTCTAGTCCAGCGGTTGTCTCCAAATCGCATTACATGTCCAGCCCATCTGATTTTCGATGCCTTGGCAAACGAGACAGCGTCCCTGATTCTGGAATAGCGACGGAGGTCAGAACTCCGGATTCCTTCTCTCACTTGAGTGAGGCGTGATATTCCAAGCATAGCTCTTTCGATGCCTCTCTGGGAGACCCGAATAGCATTCTCATCCTGCTTTCGTAGGGCCCAGGTCTCTGAGGCGTATGTTAATGCAGGGAGAACGGTGGAGTCGAAGAGATGTGCCCGGAGCCGGAGGTTCTTTTGTCCTTTTAGCTATTTCTTCGATGCCTTTGAAGGCATTCCATGCCGCTCTCTTCCTCCTGCGCAGCTCAGGTTTTAGGTCATTCATCATGTTGACTTCTCGACCTAGGTACACATAACTACTGCATTCAGAGATGTTTGTTCCATTGAGAGAGAATGGGGCCTCTGGAACTAGTTCATTTCTCATGAACTACTTTATCTACTCTGGTCCTCATATGAGCCTAAGGCAGTTTCTTAATTATCTCGGTATGTAATTGTAGCTTGCCAGGCTCTGCCGTGTGGGTAGCATATTCTTGTAGTCATCTCAAAATCCAACATTTATTGATGAACTGCGAGGCCTCAAGTGGCCCGCGCAAGCCAGGCTGTGATAGGCTGGTCTGCTGGGTGGAGTTCTGACAAGGGGAAGTCCGGGTGTGGATAATGGAGGCCCTCATGGAGTGGGGGGGTCATCTGGCTTGTTGTGAGGCTCTGCTGGGGTGGCAGGCTAGGGATAGAACATGCCATCCCTCCCGGGCACCTCATGAGCGGCTGGGCACAGGGAGAGCCAGTAGCCGCTCTGTGCTCAGTAAATACTGGCAAAATAGGTGAATTAAAAACAAAACTCACAAGGGCGAAATAATATAAGCAAACTGAAATTCTAGACTCCTGTACCTATGAGAATTTAGTATATGATAAAGATGGGATTTCAGGTCTCTGTGCATGCATGGGAAGATGGCCAAGAAAGCGTGCAAGAGGATGTTATGAGTGTTTCTAGGTAACATCTGTCAATCACCCATTGCAGAGACAGTTTTCAGAAAATGTGCCACTGATCGAAATGCTTCCAATAACTGGAGAATAAATAGTGTGCAACAATGCTCATGTAGGAAGCAGGAAACTGATCATCGAAGGCAGAACTGCATGGTGGGGTCCATGGATTACCTTGCCTAACAGATTACAAATGAAGACTTTAGCACATTTGAATAAACACACACACACACACAATGTATGGATGAAGTGTCGTATTTGATATGCCAGATACCAGTAACAATTATAGACCTCATTCCCATGACCTGATGGAATGGTTTGAGGTTCTTTACATACCTGGAGCAAGCAGGTGCCCTTGGGCTCTACTTGCATGAGACAGGACATATGGAGATGTTACTGGTGCCCGTTCGAGCAAATTGATGATGAATGGGAAGACAGTGATGTAATTGTACTCTCCCTATCCTTAGTTGATCATGAGGTGTTCAGGGAGGGAAGGCAGGTTCTAATGCTGACCCACCATCCCAGTAGAGCCTTGCAAGAAGCCAAAGAGCCCCCACACCATGAGGGCAGTCATTGTCGACATCCACAGCTCTTCAGAGCCCCACCCAAGAGAAAAGCTGATCTCAAAGCCCTGCTCATCAGAGTCCAACCCTACAGTGTGTGATCCAGAGACTCAGATACATGGGGCAAAGCTGCTACTGGCTACCCTGTGCTCATCTGATCATGAGGAACCCAGGAGGGAAGCGGGTGCTAGCCCTGGCCCGCCATTCCAGTAGAGCCTCGCAAGAAGCCAGAGGAACACCCACACCACGAGGGCAGTCATTCTCAACATCCAGACTCCACAGCTTGTCAGAGCTCCACCCAAGAGAAAAGCCGATCTCTCCTCATCTCAGTAAATGCATGAGATGAGAGCCTACCACTGAGTATACCACCCATACGACAGAGCCTGGCAAGCTACCTGAGACATATTTGATATGCCAAAAACCAGCAACAATTATAGACCTCATTCCCATGAACTGAATGAATGGTTTGAGGCTCTTGTGTTCCTTGAGTGATCAGATGCTCGCGGGCTACACTAGCAGCGACAGGACATATGAGGATGTTACTGGTGCCTGCTCGAGCAAATCGATGAACAACGGGAAGACAAGTGATACAAGTGATACCTCTAGAAGAAAGTTTGACATCAAAGTAGTAAACAATTACCATTTATTTTTATTCACCTGTGGGTGGGGGGGGAAACTGAATTCAAGAACCAAAGAGGCCTGAAGGTGGCTTCAAACACATGCTGCACATGCGTAAGTGATGAGCCCAATCCCCAGAGGCACTCTTTGTGTGATCCTGGCAACTCTGCAACTCCTGTGATCTCCAGCAACTCAAATACTTTCTGCAGCCATGTGTGTATAGGCTTCACAACAAAAGGGTCAGCACCACAACAGTGACCTTCCAGTGAGCACTACAGCGTGTAGACAAGCATCATGGTTAAAGTGATGCATTCCTCAGTGAGCACCAATGTCTAGTTGAATAATACAACCTGACATGATTCCCCCATAAGCAGTGCAACCAAACTTGTAAGCACCGCTACCAGGTGTCCCTGATTCCTCAACAGTCACAATAACAAGGTGGCTGTGGGGAAAGGAATAAAAAGGAAATAGAGAACCCAGAAGTTGACCTTCAAATTTTATCTACAGAGGAATTGAAGGAATTAGAAATTCACTTGGAAGTCATGAAAAATCTACTTTTCTCATGCATTAAATAACTCAGGATTATACAGTGCCTGTCAGAATCGTTTCTAAATACCTGCTGACTTTCTGCAAGCACACCACAGATCATTATTTCATTGCGCACTGATCATGTAAAGAAAGTGCTGCCTCTGGAAAATATGGCAGAGCTTAAATTTCCTCTTTCTGTACTTCAAGATTTGCCCTTTTGGTGGATAACAGAAAATAAAAAGCAAGAAATATGGAGGTAAACAGATTTTAGCTTATTTTTGTACGTCTTCAGAATAAATTTCCTTAAGTCAGAGAGAGGAAAACAAATATGCACTGCAAGGGTCCTCCGTTAAGCACACATTTTCTGTTTGGATATGGAGTTGATGGGAAAGATAGAATCAAAGTGTCTAATGCATGAACTGCTTTCAGAAAACAGCTTGATTTATCTCTGAATTTCTCAAAAATGATATTCCTTTACAGACAGATCTTGGATTTCCATTATTTAACATTGCCACAATTCATGTAAATCTCTGCCTGTAGAGATTTTTTGAAGATTCATTCTGGATATCTTTGACAACATTAATATGCATAAACACATTTTATAGATAGATTAAACTAACATATCAGTTTTATTCTTTGTTTTATATAAACCAAACTAAATTCACTGTTTTAACACAAAGGACTCATATACAGTCCTTTTTTTTGAGTCTTACTTTTTTCATTAGCATGAATATATCTTAAGAAAATGAATTATGTACAACAGCTAAACATTAACTATAATCATTCCTGCAATCACTTCTCTAAAACCTTGGATAGAAAAGTGTTAGGACATCTAGACAATGTAAAACAGATGACTAAGGCTATAACTTCACTCGCTGCTCTGGGATGGTTGTGGCAATATGCTGGCTTTTCAGAGAGAATTGCAAGGAAAGAGCCATTTTCAGGAGCCAAATCACACACACAGCTGCATAATTCCAGGCTTTGCAAGGCATCCAATACAGTCCTCATCCATGAATGAAAATTCACACTTCAACTCTGGTTTGACAGCAACCCGTCCTTTTGCTTCTTTGCTAAACTCATGACTGTTTTCCATGTTTACTTAGTGAGAATGTGTTCTGGCTCTATGATGTTATTGTTGGATCAGAACCTACAAAGACACCATGGAGTACAGAATAAAAGAAGCAGGATGATGAAAACAGGGCGCTCATGGATAAGCTCTATGAATCATCAGCCCTCTTCCCTCCTCAGAATGCATGATGCACAGATTAACACAAAGCAAGCAAATGAATAATTGAATAAGATAAGATGGTGGTGCAACCATTGAGTTCATTTGGATATGCAAAGGATGTTCTATATTGCCTGCTAGAAATAATCAGAAAACTGAAGGAACATTAGAATCAACAATTTCAAGAGGGTGTATCAGCAGTAAGTACAATATTTCCTGTACTTGTATTGTGTGTATCTGATTATATGTATACACATATACAGTATAAATATAGTCATGTAAGCATGATGTAAGTAAATAGATATATCTATCTACATAAAAAGATATTTATACACATGCTGAATAACTATATCAAGTAATGGATGCATATTTTATAAACCATTATATATGTGTTCATATTTCAGAGAAGTTTCTTATTTGGAGCCAACATTCATTATTTATGACGCTTAACTGATATAAACACACCTAGTAACATTCGCTATTTATATTAATGACAGAAAACCAAATGTCTGGTAAATTTTGTTGCCTAGTAAATTGAGGAGATTAAGACTAAACCTCATAGAGATTTCATTACTAAGTGCAGGATCTTTATTACCCTTGGACAAGTAAAATTTCATTTTAATTATTTACAGCACTTCCCAGCACACACATGAGCATACCATGGATCTCTTTGTAAGACTGATGGCTCTTCAGAAAAGTAAGACCTTGCTGTATCATTTGTCACGCATTTTTTATTAGACAACTGGGATACTCATGACCACTGCCATAATTTAACTCCATAAGTGTAAAAACAGGTTTTGTGGTAAATTCCATTATAAAACTGGAGTAAGCTTTTCATTATGATGATTTTAGTGATCTCTGAGGATTTGTGTGTAGTGTGTTTTAAAGCCAAAGCAATCATCTTCTTTGCAACACTAAACTAAACTAAACTAAACAATTACAACCACAGAGAGCAGATTGCCAAACGCCAGTGTCCAAGCTGACCTGACTCGTTGATTATCACTTAGAAAGATCTGCAGGAAGCTTCTTTCTCGCAGATTCTGAACTGTGCTCACACAGAGATTTTCTTTATTTCTGAAATCAATAAGAAAATATGGAGTGCATAGAGCAGCTCTTGAAAACTGAGTTGGTGTATTTTTTCTTCTACAAGTGAATTTGTTTATAGGAAAGACTTTTATTTATTTATTTTAAATATTTTATTATACCACCATGTGATATACAATTACAAAGATGTTCAGGTTTGGGTTTCAATCACACAGTGTTCCAGCACCCATCCCTCCATCAGTGCCCATTTCCCACCAACAATATCCCCAATTCCTTCCCCTTCCCCTAGCCTGCCTCTATGGCAGGTTCGTTATCTCCTTTATCTCTCTCTCTCATTCTCTCTCTCTTTCCTCTATCTCATTCTCTCTTCCTTCTCTTTTTACATTGTGAATTGCATACACACAATTTAGAGATTGTCCGGTGTATCTCCTTGCCTATAATCAATGCTCAGTTTTAGGCTGGAATTATCATTTTTGAGGATTATTAGCACACTGTTCCCTTCTTTGTCCTACCTGACCTCTGACTCCCACACGCTTGTGGTAGATTCCACCTTTGACAAGACCTCCTGATTCATGTTTTGCCTGAGCTTGGATATTGGTATCATAATATATATGTATGTGTATATATATATATATATGTGCATGTGTATATATATATATATACATATACATTTATGTCATGCAAATAAATACAGCCATTCTATATCTGTCTTTTTCCTTCTGGCTAATTTCACTCAACATGATCCTCTCCATGTCCATCCATTTATAGGCAAATTTCATAGCTTCATTTTTCCTAACAGCTGCACAATATACCATTGTGTAGAAGTACCAACGTTTCTTTATCCACTCATCAGTTCTCAGGCACTCTGGTTGTTTTCATATTCTGGCTATTGTGAATAGTGTTGCTATGAAGATAAAAGTGCAGATGGCATTGCTGCTGTGTGATTTGGGCTTCACAAGGTATATTCCCAGAAGTGGTATGGCTGGGTCAAATGGGAGCTCAATTTCTAGTCTTTGGAGTAATGTCCATATTATTTTCCAAAACGGCTGTATCAGTCGACATTCCCATCAACAATGGATGAGAGTCCCTTTCTCCCTGCACAAACACCACAGGAAAGAATTTTAAGTCAGAGAAAGGGGCAAATATCAAAGCAGAGAAAAATAAAAATTTAGGCAAAGCCTATTGATAAGTAGGAATCAAATAGCATGCAGGCAAAAGCCTATGAGTATCAAGTCAGGGAACAGCAAGAGGCTCTATAATTCTGTTCAGGAAAAGCAACTTGATTTTGTTATGTTTATTATCCTATTCATTGTTCTTCCTCTGCTGGAGAACCCAATCTTTCAGAAGATAGAAGGTATTGAAGAATGTTCCAGAACTTCTTTAGTAAGTCCATTGGAGTAAGTGTACAGGCTATAGGCATGTGTTTTGTTGTGGGTGTTGTCATATGTGTGGATATATGTGTGCAGCACATGTGTGATATTGTGGGTATGGGATTTACATGTGTGATATATGTGCAGAGCGTGTATTCATAGGGAGCTTATGAAGTTGCCCTAACAAGGGGCCCTGTGGATAAAGATGCTGCATAAGAAGAGAATATCTTGGTCAAAGCTTGATGGAAAATAGATAAGAATGGAATTCAAATTTCCTTCCCAAGTCTTAGAGATGAAGCTGGGCATGATGAGAGGGATTAAATAATGCATCAATTAGAATAAAGGATGGAACATCTGCTTATTGCTCCACCCGAACAGGTGAGGCCTGTTCTAGCTGTTATCACTGGGCAGAACCTCTACCTACCAGGTGGACCCCGGCAGCCTCTTCATCTGACCTGAGCCATATTAAGGGTACATCACAGCTCCTTCTTGAAGTTCTGCTTGCTGCTTCACCATCCCAGAACAAGCGGAGAAGATAGAGAGGGATTGAGTTTGCCTTCTTGAGACCTTGAAATTGTCCAAGGGAACAAACTATAAAGACTCCCCCACAAGCACAACAAGAATAATAGAAAACCAACAGGTAAAACACAGAAAAGCTCACCAAGCTCAATGAATGAAAGCAAAATCACTGAAGGCATAAAAAACAACAGCAAATCCTCAGACAATATCGTTAGTGACAATTTATGAGACTGCTCAATGAGTTCAAAAAGATAGCACAGGCAGTCAGCAAAGTACCAAAAAAGTAGAAGAGTTCAATTTTTTAAAAAAGATCTACAGTCATAAATGAAAAACATGATAGTTGATAATAAAAAGTCAATAGAAACTATAGAAAACAAAATAACAGAAGCTGTGCAAATTATGAAGGGACTGCGATAAAATAGCAAAAAGTAAAATACAGTCTGAAAAGAAATCAACAGCCTACCTGCGAACTATTCACTGAGTTAGAAAGGAGGAATATAAGAAAATCCTCATGCTCAAACTTTGAGGAGGGGACCAAGCCCCACCCAGCTTCCTCGGACCTCCCACCTGACACCATCCAGCCCCGGCGCCCAGCAGATCCCTGCGCTCTTCCCACCAGGTGCGTTCCTGCGGCGGGCAGCCCCTGAGCCACTCCACTCCAGGATAAAGGGCTCAAACTTTGAGTAGGGGACCAAGCCCCATCCAGCTTCCTCAGACCTCCACTGCACTACCCCCCCCCCCCCCCCCCCCCTGACCCCGGAACCACTCACCGACACCCCAAAATTCAAAACCACGCGGATGCGCCAAGCGCATCGCGCAAAGAAATTGTCTATCAACCTGTGATACCACTGAGCATTTGCCACTACACTCTTTGCTATACGTCCCTGCAAAGTAATTCAGGCACCTACTAACTCTATTGACTAGACACCCAGAACCCACCCATCCGCCACCGCCCATCTCCCACCACCAACACCCCGCCCCCCCCCCCCCCCAGCCCTCCTCCAGTCTCTTTTTCCCTCCCTCTCTCTCCCCTCCCCCCCCCCAGCTAGTACACAATAAAAGGGTTGCTGTTCTTTTCCCTAATGCCAGTTCTAGGTTGCAGACCCCGCATTAGCACACTCCCTCTACCACCCGACTCCCCGATCCCCTTGCAACCTCCTGTATATGTTTCACTTGACCTTGGATGATCATATATGTACATTTATTTATTTATGCGATAAAGCAGTCATTCTGTATCTGTCTCTCTCCGGCGGCTAATCGCTCAACTATCTTCTCCATGTCCATCCATATAGGCAAATTTTATAACTTCTTTCTCCTAACAGCTGCATAGTATTCCATTTAGATGTACCAAAGCTTATCCATTCATCGATTTCGGGCACTCTGGTTGCTTCCAGATTCTGGCATTGAATAATGCTGCGATGAACATAAAAGTAGGGTGGAAAACACACATTTTCAACCTATGATAGTCATTATGGTAAAGCAGCACAGAAGTCCTTCAAGCTCTACGATTGAAGTCACTAATACAGATGAGTCAAGCAATAACGATGATCTATATAACCTCTCTGAAAAGGAATTTTGGAAGGAACTGTTAAAGATGCACAAGGAAATATAAGACACAATGGAATACAAAGTCAATACAATACAATACAGGAGGACATGAGAGCAGAATTGAGTAAATTTCAGACCAAAGTACAAGCAGAAATGACAGATATTAAAAATGAGGTAAGTGAACTGAAAAACACAGGAGAAGGTCTCCAAAGCAGAGTAACAGCTACTGAAGAAAGAATTAGTAACCTCGAAGACGAGGTTCAGAGATTCTGTAGACAACACCAGAAGATGGAAAAAAGACTCACAATCAATGAACAGACTACCAAAGAAAATTTGGATGAAGCCAAAAGGAACAACATATACACCATTGGGGTCCCAGAAAGGCAAGAAGAAAACCCTGATGAAGAAGAAACTGTCAAAGCCATCATCACTGAGAAGTTCGCTGAACTGAAGAAAGCATGCTCCCAGATACAGGAGGTCCGTCGAAGGATACCAGCTAAAAGAAACCCCAATAAGAATACTCCAAGACACATCCTTATTAAATTGACAAAAGCGATAGACAGAGATAGAATACTGAAAGCAGCAAGATCAAAGAAGGAAATCACATACAAAGGAGCATCCCTGAGATTTACAGCAGACTTCTCAGATGAAACACTCCAAGCCTGAAAACAATGGTGGGATATTGTGAAAAGACTCAATGAACTGCAGGCCTCACCAAGAATTCTTTACCCTGCTGGACTTACTTTCAGATGCGAAGGAAAGATACACAATTCCATGGATAAACAACAACTCAGGAAATTCATAGACTCAAAACCAACTCTAAAAGAAGGATTGAAGGGTCTTTTGTAAAATAAGACAACCCAAAACCACAACAAGTTTAAACAGAAAGATGACACAAAACCCAATGACAATAATCTCTCTCAACATCAACGGTCTAAATGCACCAATTAAGAGACACAGGGTGGCAAAATGAATTTAAAAAAACTGAATCCAACATTCTGCTGCCTACAAGAAACACATCTGAATAACCAGAGCAAACACAGACTCAAAGTCAAATGCTGGAAGACCATTCCCATGCAAACAACCCCTCCAAAAAGGCAGGTGTGGCCATACTCATATCTGACAATATAGATTTCAGGCTGAAAAAGTTAAAAGGGACAATGAAGGCCATTTCTTAATAATTAAGGGGTATGTATACCAGGAAGAAATCACACTACTAAACATATATGCGCCAAACAAGGGGCCAGCAAAATACTTAAAACGACTATTAATAGACCTCAAAGAAGACATTAACAGTAGCACAATAATAGTCGGATACTTCAACACTGCCTTATTGACTACGGATAGATCGACGTGGCTGGAACTCACCAGGAAAATACTGGACCTGAAGGAAGAAATGGAAGAAAGAGAGCTGGTTGATATATACAGGGCTTTTCATCCCAAAAAATCTGAATGCACATTTTTTCCAGTGCACATGGAACATACTCCAAGATAGACCATATACTGAGCCACAGAGCATACATCAACAAAATAAAAAGATTGAAAATGTGTCGACTATCTTTTCAGATCACGATGCACTCAAAATAGTAGTGAACCATACACAGAAGCAGGGGAGCTAAACCAAACACCTGGAAACTAAAAAGCTCACTGCTGAACAACAAATGGGTCATAGAAGAAATCAAACAGGAAATCCAAAGATTCCTAGAAACAAATGACAATGAAGATACCAACTATCAGAACTTGTGGGACACAGCAAAAGCTGTGTTAAGAGGAAAGTTCATAGCTCTGCAAGCATTCCGAAGGAAAGAAGAAAGGGCCCACATAAATAACCTGACCTCACAGCTGAAATTACTAGAAAAAGACCAACAAAAGAAGCCCAACACAGGCAGAAGGAAGGAAATAATAAAACTTAGGGAGGAAATCAAAGAGCTGGAAACCAAAAAAAAAAAAACAATCCAAAAGATTAATGAAACCAAGAGCTGTTTTTTTGAAAAATTAAACAAGATCGACAAGCCACTGGCAAGACTTATAAGGACAGGGAAAGAGAGAACCCAAATAAACAGAATCAGAAATGAAAATGGTGACATCACAACAGAAAAAACAGAAATTCAAAAGATCATCACAGGTTACTTTGAGAAGCTGTATGCCACAAAACATGAGAACCTAGAAGAAATGGATAAATTCCTGAAGTCCTATAACCTCACACAATTGAAACAAGAAGACCTCCATACCTGAATAAGCCTATCACCATCGAGGAAATTCACTGTATCACTGTCTTCCCATTTATTCAGGCTCTGCCGTGTGGGTAGCATACTCTTGTAGTCATCTCAAAATCCAGATTTATTGATGAACCCGCGCGAGCCGGGCTGTGTTAGGCTGGTCTGCTGGGTGGAGTTCTGATAAGGGGGAAGTCCAAATGTGGAAAATGGAGGCTCTCATGGAGTGGGGGGGTTGTCTGGCTTGTTGTGAGGTTCTGCTGGCGTGGCAGGCCAGGGCTAGAACCTGCCATCCCTCCTGGGCACCTCATGAGCGGCTGGGCACAGTGAGAGCCAGTAGCAGATCTCGAGGAGAGAGCTGGGCGCGGACGAGGTGGAGGTGGAGGTGGGCGGCGCTGCTGCTGCAGGGCGGCCCCCCACTGAGCCTGGCACACCGTGGAGGAGGGCTTGCCCAGTGGCCAAGCCGTGGACCTGGCTTACAGCAACTCCCACGTGAAGCAGTTCCTGGAGGCCCCTCCTGTGCAACAGCACTGTTCAGAGCAAACACGATGCCGACCACCACTTCTCCGGGAGCTTGGAGGGAAGACCGGATGTGGCAGGCGTGGCCATGATCTCCATGATGGATGTCCAGACCGAGGAAATTGAAACAGTAATTAAAAGTCTGCCCAAACACGAAAGTCCAGGTCCAGATGGGTTCACTAGCCGAATTCTACCAAACCTTTAAGGAGGACCTACTGCCAGTCCTGTTCAAGCTCTTCCAGGAAATAGAAGAAACAGAAACACACCCAAACAGCTTTTACGAGGCACATATCACCCTGATACCCAAAGCAGGGAGAGACAACACAAAGAAGGAAAATTACAGACCAATCCCATTGATGAACACAGATGCTAAGATCTTCAACAAAATAATAGCAAACAAAATTCCAAAGACTCATCAAAAAGATCATACATCATGACCAAGTAGGATTCATCCAGGGAATGCAAGGATGGTTCAACATTCGCAAATCAATCAACATAATACATCATATCAATAAGAGAAAAAATAAAAACCATATGGTCCTATCAATAGATGCAGAAAAAGCATTTGACAAGATCCAGCACCCATTCATGATTAAAACCCTCCAGAAAATGGGAATTGAAGGAAGCTTCCTCAAGATAGCCAAAGCCATCTAACAAAAGCCCACAGCAAGAATCATTCTCAATGGGGGAAAATTGAAAGCCTTTCCCTTAAGATCAGGAATACGACAAGGTTGCCCTCTCTCACCTCTTTTATTCAATATAGTATTTGAACAACTCGCCATAGCAATCAAAGAAGAAAAGGACATTAAGGGCACCCAGATAGGCAAGGAATAAATCAAGCTATCATTATTTGCAGATGACATGATATTATACTTAGAGAACCCTAAATTCTCGACCCAAAAACTCTTAGAATCAATAGATATGTATAGTAGAGTGGTTGGGTACAAAATCAATACCCAAAATTCAGTGGCTTTCCTATACACAAATAACAAAAGAGAAGAAAGGGATATTAAGAAATCAATTCCGTTCACAATTGTGCCACAGAAAAATCAAATACCTAGGAATCAGCTTAATTAAGTGTGTAAAGGTCCTATACAAAGAGAACTACAAGACACTGCTTCAAGAAATAAAAGAAGACACGAGGAAATGGAAACACAATCCCTGCTCATGGATGGGGAGAAAGATGGTAATACTCCCTAGAGCTTTGTACAGATTCAATGCGGTTCCTATAAGGATTCCCATGACATTCTTTAAAGAAACTGACCAAACACTCCTGAAATTTGTGTGGAATAATAAACCCCCACAGATAGCTAACACAATCCTTGGGAAGAAGAAAATGGGAGGCATCAACTTTCCAAAACTCAAACTGTACTACAAAGCAGCAGTAATTAAAACAGTGTGGTACTGGAATAAAAACAGACCTGTGGACCTATGGAATAGGGTTGAGTATCCTGACACCCATCCTCAAAGACATGATCAGTCAATCTTTGATAAAGGTGCAAAGAGTCCAAACTGGAGTAAGGAAAGCCTCTTCAACAAGTGGTGCTGGGAAAACTGGACAACTACATGTAAAAAAATGAATTTGGACCTGTGTCTAACACCTTGCACAAAAAATCAGATCAAAATGGATTAAAGATCTCAATATCAGACCTGAATCCATAAAGTACGTTGAATAAAATATAGGAAAAACCCTCCACGACATTGAAGTTAAAGACATCTTCAAAGGTGAAACACCATTAACAAAGCAACTAGAAGAAAATATAAACATATGGGACTACATGAAACTGAAGAGCTTCTGCACCTCGAAAGAAACAGTGACCAAGATACAAAGACAGTCCACAGAATGGGAAAGATTATTCACCCAATACGCATCTGATAAGGAAGGGGTTAATATCCAGGATATATCCAGGCACTGGCACAGCTATATAAGAAAAAAACAGCCAACCCCATTAGAAAATGGGGAGAAGAGATGAAAAGAAACTTTGACAAGGAAGAAATTCGAATGGCCAAAAGTCATATGAAAAAATGCTCATCATCACTAATCAGAGAGATGCAAATCAAAACAATAATGAGATATCATGTCTCACCACAGAGACTGTCCCATATCCAAAAGGGTAAAAGCAACAAGTGCTGGCGTGGATGTGGGAAAAAGGGGACTCTCATACATTGTTGGTGGGAATGTCAACTTGTACAACCTTTCTGGAACACAATATGGACATTCCTCCAAAGACTAGAAATTGACCTCCCTTTTGACCCAGCCATACCACTCCTGGGAATATACCCTGGGAAGCCAAAAACACACAGCACAAACACAATCCGCACCTTTATTTTCATCACTATCACTATCACTATCTTCCCGTTAATCATCTATTTGCTAGAGTGGGCACCAGTAATATCTCCATATGTCCTCTCTCATGCTAGTAGAACCCAAAGGCATCCGCTTGCTCCAGGAACATAGAGAGCCTCAAACCATTATATTAGGTCACAGGAATGACCTAATATAAATGTTACTGGTATTTGGAATATCAAATACTACACGAGCAGCTTGCCAGGCTTGCTGTGCGGGTGGCATACTGTTGTAGTCACCTCTAAATAAAGCATTTATAGGTGAACGGAGCAGCCGCTAGCAGCGCCGCGACCAGGCTGTGATAATCTGTTCTGCTGGATGGAGTTGTGACGAGAGGGATGTCGGATGTGAAAAATGGCGGGCCCCATGGAGTAGTGGAGGGTGATCTGACTTGTTGTGAGGCTCTGCTGAGGTGGCAGGCCAGGGCTAGAACCCGCCATGCCTCCCGGGGGCCTTACGAGCAGCTGGGTACAGGGAGAGCAAGGAGCAGCTCTGCCCCATGTCTGAGAGTCTCTGGTTCCAGCATACCTGAGCCGGATTGAAAAAAAACAGCTGCAGGGTGGGTGTGGATGATCCGGGCCGTGATAGTCTGGTCTGCTGGGTGGAGTTGTAATGAGAGGGAAGTCCGGATGTGAAAAATGGCGGGCCCCATGGAGTAGTGGAGGGTGGTATGGCTTGTTGTGTTTTATTTTCATAGCAGCACTATTCACAATAGCCAGAACCTGGAAACAACCAATATGCCCAAGAACTGATGACTGGATAAAGAAACTGTGGTACATCTACACAATGGAATACTATGCAGCTGTTAGGAAAAATGAGGTTATGAAATTTGCCTATAAATGGATGGACATGGAAAGAATCATGTTGAGTGAAATTAGTCAGAAGGAAAGATAGAGACATAGAATGACTGCATTTATTTGCATGACATAAATATACCAGGTGATCTTACCAAAATTGGAGATTACCACAAGCGTGTGGGAGTCAGAGCTTAGGTAAGATAGAGAAGGGAACATGTGTGAATAAATGTCAAAAGGTCTGATACCAACATAGAACTGAGCATTAAATACAGGCAAAAAATGCAAATGATGGCTTCTAAGTGTATGTAGTGCATCCTCCAATGTATAGGAGAAGGAAGAAAGAGGGAGGAGAGGAGATAAAGAACCTGCCATTTAGGCAGGCCATGGGAGGGGGAGGGAATTGGGGGCATGGGTGTTGGGAGATGGGCACTGGTGGAAGGCAGGGTGCTGGAACACTGTGTGACCGAAACCTCCAAACGTGAACAACCTTGTAATTGTATATCTCACGGTGGTATAATAAAATGTTTAAAAAATAAGATATTTTAAACCAATCAATATTTACTGTGTATGGGTTAGGTGCTACTATATTGTATCTATAGAGAAGAAATTTCAGTTGAGAATACATTTCAGTGAAATTTAGTTGAATTTATCCTTTTTGATCTTGGATACTTGTTCTATTTTTCTAAGTTTTATGATTTTTTAATCTGCTAGCTTTTAAATGTGTGTGATATGTAATAGTTTATTTCCTCACATAATATAAGCATATATTTGTGACTACATGTAATTTTGTAGGAAAATTCTTATGATGTATTCAAGTATATAAATAAGTTTTATATATTAAAACAAAAAAAAGAAAATCTTCAGAATCCCTGAAGAACAGGAAGTCTAATGTGAGAAAAATAGTTAATCACTGATAAGAATGTCCCAAAGTTGAGCATTATAGGCAACAAGATCTAAAAGGCTCAAGGTGCCCCAGTGGAAACAGGCCCCATTAGGATGAGTACAGGGCACATTATACTCAGAAATGACAAAATCCAAGAGAGAAGGGATGAGGAGAGAGAGAGAGAGAGAGAGAGAGAGAGAGAGAGAGAATTGAAAGCAACAAGATCAAAAAAGGAGCTTACAAAGGAAAGCCATACATGTAAGTCAGATCTATCAAATGAGTTCCTGTTAGCCAGAGTCATATTAAAGTAGATAGTGCAAAAACTCAATGAAATAAGCGCCTCACCAATAATAGTCCATCCAGCTAGATTAACATTCAGATTTCATGGAACTATACAAAGGTTTATGGAGAGACAACAGTTTAAGTAATTGATTGTGTTCAAACCAGTTTTTCAAGAAGCTTTGAAAGAGTTCCTTTAAAGGACAGGAAAAATTCCCGTCATGTGACACTAAGAATGGCAGTCTCTAAAGACACATGTGGTCGGGGGCCGGAGGCGATAGCCCAGCGGGTAGGGCGTTTGCCTGGCACGTGGCCGGCCTGTGCCGGCCGGGTTCGATCCCGGCATCCCATATGGTTCCCCGAGCACCGCCAAGAGTAATTCCTGAGTGCAGAGCCAGGAGTAACCTCTGAGCATCGCCGGGTGTGACCCAAAAAGCAAAAATAAATAAAATAAAATAAAATAAAATAAAATAAATACACATGTGGAAGTTTTCTGCTAGATTAAGAAAGGTTAATAATATATAGCAACTAATGATCCTGAATTGATTTTTATTGATTTATTTTCTGATAAATCTTTTGCCATTCCTTTAAGTGTTTTTGTGAACTAATTAATATTTAATAAATTTGTTATATTCTTGCCAAAGGAGAATGTTGGGCAGGGGGTTAAGGAATCTAGTGATATTGGTAGAGGGAACTTTACATGAGTTGTGGGGTTGGTAATGGAACATTGTATGTCTGAACCAACTCTATTATGAACAACTTTGTAAATTAACGTTTCCCAGTAAACATTCATGAAAAAGAAATATGGTAAAGGCTGAGGAAAAGTGACAACTGAATGGGTGGCTATGGCTTTGTGTGAGTGTGAAGTTGGAAAATGTCGGGGGGCGCCATGCCAACACTGAGAGTATGTAATTTTGTTTCCTGATAACCCAGAATGCCTGTGGTCTTATGCTCAGGTATTCCAAATTCATACAAAGTCCCTTTGCAGTCTTTCATTAGCTAAACACAGGTACATGCCCAATAACACACATAAATTCTCATTAAAGGACTTTTTGGTGAAGAATTAAGATTTCATTTACATTTATTTTACTTTCAGTTTTATTCGCTGCAACATGTGAGGTATAGAATATACTTTTTCAGTTGTATCTTATTGTATAAAAAATGTACTGTGTCGTGATCGAGTATGATTTTCTGATACAGAGATGGTTGGCCATAGAGAATGGGCAGCAGCAATTCCTAGAAGGGGTGAAAAGTTCCATTTCTAACACACTTTTATGTGAACTTTGGGAAAATTCAATGATACCTGTCTTGTTTTCATGCCTTGCTGTGGCTTTTGTTCTCTGTGTTACGGAGTATTGGTTGAATGGACTCTTGAACTATTGTGCAAAAGGAAACAGTATGCTTACCTTTAGACTTAGCTGCTATACATGAATATTATTTCATCTTTTCTCTCTTCAATATGTTATTTCTTTTAATCTTGGTGTCAAGATATATATATGTCAGGGTAACTATTTCCAAATTTAGCAACCATTATGTTTGGTGTCTGGATAAGTTAAGAAGCTTTAGTGATTCAGAAAAGTGTGTATACTGAGTCATTGATATGTACTGCTCCTGGAGAGAAACTCCAAAGGAAAGAAAGGAAGAGAACCTATGTGACTAAAGAGACAGGGGCAGAGATGGGTAAAGATGAAAACTAGATTTGCTTTATAAATGGAGAATTAGTGACACCTGTCTAAGGATTCTAACCTCATTCCACTTCAAAATTCTACAAAAGCTTTACCTGTTCTATAGAAAACCAACCTTAGTATATTCTTCAAAATGTTAGAGTTATTGAAGATGATGTGTTACTGACTGAATCTTGCAAAATGGCAGGCATTTTGTAGGTTAAGGAGAAAAATGTTGCCACAGGACAGCAAATCTAATATCACAATATCAGAGATACATTATATATGTAATTCGTTTTTATTTATAGCATAAGAAGCCTGGCAAGCTGCTTGTGTCATATTTGATATGCCAAATACCAGTAACATTTATGTTAGGTCATTCCCATGACCTAATATAATGGTTTGAGGCTCTTTATGTTCCTGGAGCAAGCGGATGCCTTTGGGTTCTACTAGCATGAGACAGGACATATGGAGATATTACTGGTGACAGTCTAGCAAATAGATGATCAACGGGAATATAGTGATAGAGATAGAGATAAGAAGTTTGGGTTAACTAATTTGTTCAGAGTCATCCATCCAGGAAGATACCAGACAAGTTGGCCTTATTCAGTGCTTGTACTTCTGATCAAATACACTAATTAGCTCTAGAAGATACTGCTCCAGGAGACTTCCCTAAGCCTGCATGAAGTATTTAGAATTACCCATAACTGGTCATGCACAGGGATGGTTCCTCATTCTGTATGTGTTTCCTCAATGATAACTTCTGAGGGCAAGAATGAGACTTTTAGACTCACCTCAATGTGGACTCATGTTTTCTTACTGATTGGAATCCGGGTACCTGGTAGCATATTGGACATGCTTAATTTTAATAAATATAAAAATAAAGATGTAATAAATCCAAGCTCAATAAGCCCATCTTTATTCTGTCTTATTGAGCACCCTCAAATGAGCAGACATGTGGGCGTGTGGGCATGTGTTTTAAACTGCCTGTTTCCAAAGGTTCTGAAATGAAGACTAACTGGATCAGAAGTTGAGTGAGCAGAAACTTGTTTTGTTTTTGTTTATCGCATCTCTCCAGGCCTTCAGCAGATTCTAGCATGATAATACAATTATAATATTAAAGAGAATGAGAACAATTAACAAATGCCAGTAATGTGGGTTATTCTGTTTTAAATTGAACACTTTTATTAGCATCTCTTTGCCAAATGTACATTCAACCATGACATGACTTCTGAAACTGAACTCAAATTTACTATTCTTACTTATCTCGGGGTATATAAGAACTGGAATATCAAACAGTCACATTTTTTTGTTTTGGGGTAAAAGGTGGAAGGGGATCTTCTGAGCAATTCCTCTGACTTCAGTACGATAGGGGATAGGAAAGGGTCATCTGGAAGTTCAGTCCAGTGGATCATCAGAAGTCTCCAAGATTGTCCTATGCTTTGCTCACCACAGATATCAAGCAGTTCCTTAGGGAGCTGAACAATAAAACAGACCAGACACTAAACTGTGCTCAAATAGGTAATTATCTCATAAGAGAAGGGATTACTCAAATACATTTTAGACATGCTTTCAACAAATATTAAAATAAAATTTGACTGAAATCTGAATTCAATCAAAATATGTTTAAAGGTATTTTATCAATTATTACCCAAACCTTCAATTAAGTTAAATTCTATTGAATATAAAATACTGTGGGAATCTCTGTGATAGGTCTAAATTTCTTAAAAGAAAGCTCAGGAGAGAACTCATGGTCTGGAGTAGTTGCTTTGCATGCCAGAAGTCTAGCTAGGTTCAATACCTAGAACCACACAGTCTCCCTGAGCACAAAACGAGGTATAGACATGGATCATTGCCAAATATGACATTCTTTAAAGAAATAATAAATAAATAAACAATTAAATTAATAGATTAATTAATTAATAGATAATTAAATAAATAAAAGAATAACAAAAATGCCTTTATTTTCATGAAAAATATATAATTTCCAGAGGTATTCATTGTAGAACAAACTGTTAAAAAAGACCAGAAAGCATTTATAAAAATGCTTGTGGTAACCACAAGAAATCTAAATTACAATGTGTTCCCTAAAATCAATCTATTAATTAGTACCAGCATTTCAAATAAATTGTTTTTCTCGGACTCTAGGAAATAGGAAAAAATGTATAAAATACCGTGAGTGAAAGATTTTTTGTTTTACAGGGTGGAAATTTTTTGGAACTATTTTTCATGGTTTCAAACATAGGACTGTTCTTAAACTGATACTTTGAAGTTAATTTCTTTCAAATGAAGCCGAATTTTGTCCCAACATGATGAACTAGGGTTTGTTCTTAGATATAATATATCACAGCAGTGTTCTTCAAGAATTTGGCCTTGATGATAATATATCTGTATTTAATATTTTCTCTGTATTTGGCAAGAAAAAGTATAAAATATCAGGCCCTCTACTTGCACGTGGCAGTAGCACCTGTCGGTTCAAATCTCCAGCACTACATCAGAGTAAGAGCCTCTGAGCACTGCCAAGTGTTGTTACTTCTTTCCACACCTCAAAAGGTTATTTTCTCCTTACAGCTCAGCTTTTCTCTCAGACCTGTCCATTTTCATTCAAGCTTTCAATAAGAACACTGCTTCGTGTTTTCTATCAAAATATATTAATGAAATCTTATTTGCCAGTCCAGAAGATAAAATGTCTTGAAGACAAAACATTCATTAGATATTACTCCTATTTCATCTTTTTAGTTTGCATGTATTTGAGTCACACTCAGCAGTGCTCATGGCTTACTCCTGTCCCTGATCACAGAGATCACCTGGATTGCTCAAGGGACCATAGAGCATGCCAGAGATTGAACCTGTATCAGCCATTTGAAAAGCAAACATCCCAATTATATTACAATCCCTTTGGCCAGTACTAATCATTGATAGATTGATTCTGTGGAGACTGAAGCGGTCATCAAAGCCCTAGACAAACAGGGTGTTCAAACCCAATACAGCAAGATCCTTCATGAGCTGTATTACGGATTCACTACCAGGATCTCACCATTCTACAAGGAAGTGATATTGATGTCAAAAGAGGGGTTCAACAGGGTGATACCATTTCACCAAAACTCTTCAGCGCCACCCTTGAAAACATCATGCGACAATTAGAATGGAAAGGAATGGAAGTGAAGATAGATGGTCAGCAACTACACCACCTCCGCTTTGCAGATGATATCATTCTAATAACACCAAGCATTAGCCAGCAGCACAAATGCTGGCTGACTTCGCCCGAGAAGTGGAAAGATAGGTCTACAGCTGAATCTAAACAAAACAATGTTCATGAAAATGAAGTAGTTCCAGAGGCCCCATTCACTCTCAATGGAACAGACATCTCTGAATGCAGCAGTTATGTGTACCTTGGTCGAGAAGTCAACATGATGAACAACCTAAAACCTGAGCTGCATAGGAGGAAAATAGCGGCATGGACTGCCTTCAAAGGCATCAAAAAAATAGCTAAAAAGGACAAAGAACCTCCGGCTCTGGGCACATCTCTTTGACTCCACCATTCTCCCTGCATTAACATACACCTCAGAGACCTGGGCCCTACGGAAGCAGGATGAGAATGCTATTCGGGTCTCCCAGAGAGAAATCGAAAGAGCTATGCTAAGAATATTATGCCTCACTCAAGTGAGAGAAGGAATCGGAGTTCTGACCTCCATTGCTATTCCAGAATCAGGGATGCTGTCTCATTTGCCAAGGCATTGAAAATCAGATGGGCTGGACATGTAATGTGATTTGGAAAGCGACCGCTGTACTAGAGCCGTTACCGATTGGATCCCACGGTATGTCAAAAGATTACGTGGCCACCCACCTACAAGATGATCAGACTTCCTTGTCAAGACCCGGAAGGAATGGTTTGAGGCTCTTCATATTCCTGAATCAACCAGATGCCACTGGGCTACATTGGCACGTGATAGGGGCCAATGGAAATGTTAGTGTCACCCTCTTGAGCAAATCAATGAATAACGGGATTCAAGTGATCAAGTGATGTATTTCAAGAGAAATAACCCCTCACATCATTGGGTTGCATAAGAGTCCTCTAAAACCAGACTTGGTTTTAAGGGTGTCGTTATTTAACTTCATAACTCATGTTTCAGTCTTCAAGAAATTTGTCTAAAGTGGAAATGAAATGACAGCCTCTACAAGAGGTTTGAGGAATTAAGTAACCTCATTGCCAAGGTTGCAGAGTCAAGACAAATTGCTTTGTGGAATAGCTGTGTCTCTAATTAAAATTCAGCAGGTTTTGAAAACTGTTTATTCAAGATCAGGATAATCACAAAAGATAATACCAAAACTTCAAAACTGATCCTTTGTACCCTGAAGGATCCCCTTTGGCTGTGTTAAGATCCAGCTCTGGGACTGGGCTGCTCACCAGCTGAAAGCCTCTAATTATGACAGTCAGCAAAATGGGGGCCATCAGGGGAGGCGATGAGAGTGGGCCAACATCTACATTTGGCTGTAACATTGGCTGTGTGACATTTTGTGTCGTGCTTTTGTTTATAGAGCAAGGAAGGAATTTTCTTTTTAGCTGTGAAAGCAGCAGCATAGAAAGGTAGTCAAGAATTGCATTATTACTGTAATCATTCATAATATATTTTAGTTATTTTACTTCAGAAAATTATCTGGAAGACAAGTCAAAGTCCCTTTTTACAATATTTTTCTTCAAAAATATATAAAAGTGTTTTTAAAGGTACTGAATTATTGGAAAAAGTTTGATCAAATTTACAATAATCTTCAAGTGACAGAAAATTATAGGAAAATCACATTCATGCTCAGTTCACTTCTGAAATATGATATAAGAGTAACTAAATTTATCAAAAGCTTTACTTTTCAAAAGTGTTGAAATCAATGTGTGTCTGAGATAAACCATTGAAGATTGGAAAATAAGACCAACATTGTGACTGAAAGTCTGGTGTTCATTAATTTATTTTCAACATAAATTCATATTTTTAAAAAAGAGCAAAACCAAACACATTGAAAGAGAAATCAATTTCTAACAATTGCCTCTAGAGAGTCAACTATAATTTGAAAAGCAGGTTACTGTGCATAAGCTAAATGTGAATTATAATACATAAATGCCCAAGCTTTTTCAAATTCTGAAAAAAGGGGCTTCAGAAATCATAAAAACCAATAGCATAGCATAGCCTTTTGTTATAATCTCCAGTGAAGGCATGATTTAACTCAATGAGTAAGAAAAGAAAAACTGATCTATTATTAGATTTTTTTTTAAATTTTGGGTTAAAATGAAAATAGCATATGGTTTAGAATCCTATGTTGTAAATAATAATAATCTTTAAGAATATGTTGTAAATAATAAAAATCTTTAAAATGATTTGTGTTTTGGACCATAGTGATAGTATAGCTAGCAGTGTGCTCATTTTGCACTCAGCAGATCATGGTTTGATCCCTGGGACCCCAATATAGTCTCCTGAGACTTGCCGGGAGTTAACTCTGAGATAGAGCCAGGAGTAAGCCCTGAGCACCACTGGGTGAGGGCCCCAAAACAAACAAAATGATCTGTGCTTAGAACCTCCCTTAACATAATGGTGGAGATTACACAGAGGAGAAATGCTGCATAGCAACATGGACTATCACCTGGTCAGGGAAACGTTGTTTCTTGTGTAACAACTTACAAGAAACACCCATGCAATCCAATTTTCTATAAACTCTCACTAGCATGAGTGCTCCAGGTAGGTTTTCAGAAATATTCACTAAGCACATTGTTCAGTGGCTTCTCAATCCTCATTAGCCAAACTGGAAGAGTTCAGCCTCTTCCTTTTCTGAGATGTAATGACAAAATCGAAGGTCCTGTCATAAACCTATCTCACAACTGTGCCAGCACCACTGTTCCAATGTGTGTTCTTGCCTTCCCTGCCTATATGACTGTCTGGTATAGTTGTCACTGGCACCTTAATTGAAGCCCTGTTCATTGCTCTGTTCTACATTTATCATATGACACCAATCAGTTCTTTATTGGGGTGGGGGATCTTTGAATAGTTTAGGTAAATCTGTTACAATAGCTTTAACATTCACGTTTTTTTTTAATGGTTACTATACCTTCACCACCACTAAGGCACTTAAAATACCCCACCATTAGAAGGTGGCACTTCAAGTACACTCTTCTTTCCCCTTTACCGTCCACACCCTCTGCCTGGTAATCTGTTTTCTAGTCCAAGGCAGAGTTTGAAGTTGTCATTGCTGTCTGTTCCCTCATTTTCTTTCTGCATATTGTAGTAATACATTTTAATGCCGTGTCTACTCCTCTTTATCCCGTCAAGAAAACCTTTCCTCTTTTGAGTCCTGGTCTTTAAAAAGAAGGAACCTGAAGGGACACCCTCAAGGAGCATTACATGATCTTCAATATCATGTTTCTTTCAGTGTCCAGCTTGGTATCTCTCTTCTTGGTCTTATGTGCACATCGAGGCGGGAAATAAAATTAATTTATCATCCAGGCTCTGTCAAAAAACCATTCTTCCCAGATCACACATCTTAGCCTCAGCCCTGGTTACAGTTCACCCATAAAATAAATATTTAGTTTGTTTTATTTTTTATTCCTTAGTCCAGTTGCTCCTTTTGGGATATAATTTCTTTTGCCAATTCTTTCATACAACTCTGGGATTTCCAATGCATCTCAGTCTGAGGATTCAGCTAGGACTCTTTCCTTAGATATTGTGTTCCACTCAGAAATAACAAGTCATGACTTTTCAGCAATGTCTAACTCAACTCATAAATGCTAGAACTTGGCTAAATGTTGTTACATATCCGATGGTGGGGAATGGGGGGAGTCTACTCCTTTTGGCTCATTTCTTTCTGAAAAGATCATTCTCTTCTACTGAGATTTAGTAGGTTCACTTACAGAACAGTAACAGACTGTGCTTAAGCAAACAGATCTCAGAAATTAGTTCTGGTTATCACTCAGACAACACTGAATTCTCTATAATCTAAACAAGCAAAAAATTAATAATTCCTGTAACACAGGTACAAACAAAAGAAAAGACATGATGTCTTGTGACTATATGGAACAAAACAGCCATTATGACAGACATGTCATTTATGCTCAAACTTGAAAAGGAAGAATTTATGATGGACAAGAAAAAATGTACTCTGTCCTGGGAATACAGCTTTGAAAACACATAGATGTCTGAAAGTAACTGTTGTGTATGGAAAATTGACAAATTGACCATGATGATTAAAATACAATGTGCATAACTGGAGATAAGTACTGTAAATTCTGGAGAAAACAAATTTTATAAGATATTTTTGCCATTTAAAAATAATTTTAAGGGGCTTCAGCCATAGTACAGTTGATAGGCCATCTGCCTCGCATGCAACTGATCCAGGTTTGAGCCACAGCATTCCATATGTTCCCCTGAACACTGCCAGGAGCAACCCCTGAGCATCACTGAGTGTGTCCCAAAAAACAAAAAGCAAATATAAATAAATTTAAAAATAAAAATAACTTCATTATTCTTACAGAAAGTGAATCGGTGACATGTTTTTTATTACCTGTCTGTAATTACATGGTATGTTTTGTACATACTAATTGACCTTATTGTAGTTTTTCAGACAGTAAGGAAGGTTAAAATAATGAAAAAACTTGAATCTGATCTGCAGACCAGACAAGAGCCTGAAGCATGTAAGCATCAGTGTTGTGGACTAGGCAACACTGATTCTTCATCAATGAGTTTTCTGCTCTGTAATTCTATTGTAATTGTGCTGCTGTGACATTACGTGCTTTTGTTTCGACACTTATATTGGATCCTGGAAACATTCTTGACCCTCTGAATTATAAATATTAAGCAAATAATAGTACTGAATCTTCTGCAAAGAAAGTATGGCAGAAATCATGATAGTTGGTATAACATACACCTAAAGGACATAAAGTAGCACCTTGTAGAAATATGTAAAGGTTATCTGACAACAGAAATGGTCTAAGCTATACTGCATTGTTGGTGCATAAATCTGCAGGATTTAAATTTTAGTCAATTCCTCTCTTACTATGTGACCTTGCAATGGACAGAAAGCTTTATTTTTTTGAGATTGTGTATCACTTGATCACTTGACATCCCGTTATTCGTCGATTTGCTTGAGAGGGCACCAGTAACATTTCCATTTGACCCTATCACGTGCCATTGTAGCCCAATGGCATCTGGTTGCTTCAGGAATACAAAAGAGCCTCAAACCATTCATTCAAGGTCTTGATGAAGAAGTCTGACCATCTTGTTGGTGGGCGGCAACATGATCTTTTGACATCCTGTGGAATCCAGTCAGTAACAGCTCTAGTCCAGTGATCATCTCCAAATAGCATTACATGTCCAGCCCATCTGATTTTCGATACCTTGGCAAACAATACAGAGTCCCTGACTCTGGAACAGCGACAGAGGTCAGAACTCCGGATTCCTTCTTTCACTTGAGTGGGGCGTGATATTCCAAGCATAGCTCTCTCGATTCCTCTCTGGGAGACCCGAATAGCATTCTCATCCTGCTTTCGTAGGGCCCAGGTCTCTGAGGCGTATGTTAATGCAGGGAGAAAAGGTGGAGTTGAAGAGATGTGCCAGGAGCCAGAGGTTCTTTGTCTTTTTAGCTATTTCTTCGATGCTTTTGAAGGCATTCCATGCTGCTCTCTTCCTCCTGCACAGCTCAGGGTTTAGGTCGTTCACATGTTGACTTCTCAACCGAGGTATACATAACTGCTGTATTCAGAGATGTTTGTTCCATTGAGAATGAATGGGACCTTTGGAACTCAGGGGCCTCTGGAGATTGTATATATTTGTGCCTACATCCCCAAAATTTAACATTTGGAGATGTGGGCTTAGGATAATTCTTAGATCACAGTGCCACTATCTTTATTCACAGAATAAGAGTGTCATAACTTAACAGTGACCATGCCAACCTCAATAACTAGGAACAAATATGTGTTACGTAAAATATAAATGTGGAAGTATTCTGTTGTATAGTAACCTGTAGAACCCAATACATCCACAAATCAGCCGCATCAACTTGAGTAATTTGGACTAGTTATCCAATGCCTCCTATATGTTCTACATAAGAGACATTCTACAAACATTCTCAGAAGTCCTCTTTCATGACATTAAACTAATTGCCCACTACTCATTTCATAATGGGTTAATATCCAAAAATTTATAAAGAACTGGCAAAGTGACCCTATAAGAAAAAAATTTAACATTCTCCAAAAAATTGGGAGAAGAAATAAACAGGAACATCTTCAAAGAAGAAATACAAATGGGAAAAAATTTTATCACCAGTCATCAATGAAGTGCAAACCAAAATAACAATGATATATCTATCAATATCTATCATCTCACATCACAGAGACTGGCACTCATTAGAAATAACAATAGCATCCAGTGTTGGCAAGGATGTGGGGGAAATGGGTCCTCACTCACTGCTGGTGGGGGTGTTAAATTGTTCACCCTTCTGGGGAAGATTATGCTGACATTCCTCAAAAACCTAGGAACTGAACTTTTGTATGATCCAGTAATCCCATTCCTGGGAATGTAAACCAAGGACTTCAAAGCACAGTGCAGAAAAGACATCTGCACTCTTATGTTCATTGAAGCAATATATACCATAGTAAATACATGGAAACAACCGAAATGACCATGAATAAATGCCTAGATAAAGAAAAGATGTACATATACACAGCTGTAGAAAGATGTTCATGTAATTTTCTACAACATGATGGACCTGGAAAGTGTCATATTTAGTGAAGTTAGAAGGAGAGAAATAGTCATAGAATGATCTCTTTCATAGGTGGCATATGGGAACCACTGGTAAAGAGAATTTAACAGTGGTGTTGGGATTGATGACAGAAATTTTATGTAAAAATAACTTTGATAATAACAGCATAGAACTGAGCATTGAATATAGGCAAAAGATATACATGATAACCTCTAAATGTATTTATTGCAAGCCACAATATGTAAGAGAAGGAAGAGAGAGACAGAGAAGAGAATCAAAGTGCCTGCCATAGAGGTAGGCAGGGAAAGGGGGAGGAAATTAGAGACATTGGTGGTGGGAAATGAACACTAGCGGAGGGATGGGTGCTGGAACACTGTATGACTGAAACCCAAACATGAACATCTTTTGTAATTGTATACCCCATGGTGGTATAATAAAAAATTAAATAAAAAATAACTATGAATAACTTTATCACTGTATCACTTGTCTTCCCATTGTTCATCAATTTGCTCTAGCGGGCACCAGTAACATCTCCATACATTCTGTCAAGAGCAAGTATAGCCCAAAGGAAAATCTGCTCACTCCATGAACACGAAGAGCCTCAAAACATTCCTTCAGGTCATGGGAATGAGGTCTATAATTGTTACTGTTTTTTGGCATATCAAATACAACACAAGTAGCTTGCCAGGCTCTGCCATGCAGGTGGTACACTCTCAGTAGTAGACTCTTATCTCATGCATTTACTGATGAACCTCAATGGGGAGAGATTAGCTGTTCCCATGGGTGGAACCTAATGAGCTATGGAGTCTGTATGTTGAGAATAACTGACCTCATGGCGTGGGGTTTCTCTGGCTTCTTGCTACTCTCACTGGGATGATGGACCATGACTAGAACCTGCCTAAAACTGTACACAGTGCATAAATGTGAAAGATCCTGGGAATAACCTGGTTCTAACTTCCAGTATTATCTAAGACTGTAGCACGGCCAAGCACTGACACAGCTGTGGGTCTGGAGTGTCTATCTTCTGGTGATACTGGGTATGGTGGTTGCGAAGCTTGCAGCCATACCTGTCAACATGGAGGTAGAGGAATGGGAGGACTACAAATCCCCACTCCAAGTCTGGTCAGCATGGCACCCTGGCATGTGTGGAGTTAACCCTAGGGGCTAAGTTGGACTCAGCCAGAGTCTGGCTGAGCCATTTACTGCCCTCTGGAACTCCATGGGCTGCTCCACATGGGACTGAGCAGACCAAATGTGGGTCTGGATGGGTTGGGTCTGGAGTATATAATAACTTTATAATTTTAGAAAAAAAATAAATAAAAAGGCAAACACACAAAAAAAAGAAACTTCATAGAGGGAATATCAAACACTCAATGGCAATAGAAATGAAGAGTTGGTGAACCAGGCTTAGTAGGAAGCTGGGAACCAGGGCATGGTGTGGGAAATAACTTAGAGAAGGGAACACTAGGACAGTGGGAGAGGAGAAATTGCTTGCCACAGAGACAGGCTGGGCGGCAGGAGAGAAACCAGAGAAATTGGTGTAGGGTAGTGGATATATGGTGAAGGAATTGATGTTGAACAATACAAGCCTAAAACAAAACTTTCTAAACAATTAATAAAAAATATGGGTGAACTCCAAAATATACACCAAAACCAAATAGTATGTGGTCACCTTTATATGAAATGTCCCCATAGGGCAAATCTGAAAGATTCGAAAACAACCTAATGAGTATGGATCAGGGACAGATCTCTAACAGGCATGTGAGGTCTTTAGGAGGTGAGAAAAAATTGTCCAAACTTTCAGGATTGGTGATGCAATCTATAAGTTTAATTTTTTAGATTTATAAGTTTAATTTTTCCAGATGAAAAATTCTTTATTTCTAGAGTGCAAGTGTTATTCCTAGAATATGATATTTTTTTATTATTCCTAGAGTGTTTTTTATTATACCACTGTAAGAT
>JAJIBD010009530.1:0-57427 GCA_021461705.1 Cryptotis parvus
AATCTTGATGTACTGAGTTTGAATGCCCTGTTTAGCTAGGGGGTTCACTCAAGTGAGAGAAGATTCCAAGTTCTGACCTCTGTCAACAATCAAGAAGTACAGAAGTTGTCTTGTTTGCCAAGATGATGAAAATCAAATGACCCGGACAGGTAATGCAAATCTAAGGATGACCGCTGGACTAGATCTGTTACTAACTGGATTCCACGGACATCAAAAGAATGCATGGCCGCCCACCTCCGAGATGGTCAGACTTCTTCGTCAAAAACCTGAATGGATGGTTTGAGGCTCTTCGTGTTCCTGGAGCGAGAGCAGATGCCATTGGACTACACTTGCATGCAACAGGGGACAAATGGAGACTTTACTGACACCCACTTGAGCAAATCTATGAACAACGGTATGTTAGTGCAGGGAGAGCAGTGAGTCGAAGAGATGTGCCCGAGCCGGAGGTTCTTTGTCCTTTTAGCCACAAAGGATGCTACCTTACATTGCAAAAAGAAATTCTGCAAATGTGATTAATATAAGAATCTTAAATATCATAAAATTATCTTAGTCTATGCCATATTATCAAGAATATGTTTATAAAAAACAGGTGGGACAGAGGAAAGAAGAGGCTACATTGCAAGCTTTGGAGATGGGGCAGAGAGTAAAGAATCAAGGTGCGTGGACAATTTTCTCTGGAAGCTGGAACAGAAAGGGGAGAGTTTCTTCACTGGAGTCTCCAGAAGGAAGGCAGTTCTGTGGAAGCATTTAAAGTACAGAATTATAGGATAATAAATATTTGTCACATTAAGCCACTACATCCATGGCAATTTTTAAGCTGCTAATATACTATATTTGGCGTTTATGTTTTGCCTAAGGTACTGTCTTGTCCTATATAATATTATTTTAAACTCTTTCAAAGCAAGGGCCAATTGAATTAATTGTCTTATCCCTTGGATGCCTAAATAGGGCTTTAGATATGTAGATGCTTAATATGCCTTTGAATTAAGTTAAATGCCCTCTTTTAGGCATTTGAATGTAAGTCAGATGGTCTGTTGGATGTAATATTGGAACTCAATGGAAACTGTTTGCCTATGAATCCAGGTGGGCTGGAACTGATTCCTGGCTATCATTTCAGGTGCTTGGTTTCAGCCAGTTAGGTAATTCCACCAGGCGAAACATGGTGAAAGTAGGATGGAGGGTGGAGAAATGAATCTGTGCCTTTTTTAGGCAGCCCTTCACAGCATGCCTATGAGGTTGTTGTCATTTTACTATTTGTCTTTCAGGCTCTATATCTTTTTTTTAATTTTTCAGAACTATCTGATGGTGCAACTATTGGTGTCCTAGGGACAGCCACATAGAAAAACTGATGCAGGTGGGACCTCATGGGTGCCTTATGTGAGGTCGGAAGGAGAGAGATGGTAGCTTTCTACCCAGCTGCTTCTACTGCCTGGGACCTGCTGGGCAGGCTTAGGACTGATAAAAGGGAAATCAGCCCTAGGTCTTACCCAGCCTTGCCTCAGGGTTCTTGTCTTCCTCCCAGAAAAAGAATTTTCATGAGTCAACTAGCAGTGAAGTAAAACAGGTTTTATTAAGGAGGTTTTAGGAAAGGGAAGGAGGAGGGAAAGTGAGAGAGAGTATACATCTTAAGAAGGGAGATGGGAAAAGAGAGAGAGGGAGAGAGAAAAGAGATAAAGAACCTGCCATTTAGGTGGGCTATGGGAGAGGGGAGGGAATTGGGGACATTGGTGGTGGGAGATGGGCACTGGTGGAGGGACAGGGTGCTGGAACACTATGTCACCGAAACCTCTAAACATGAACGCCGTATTTCTATATCTCATGGTGGTATAATAAAATGTTTAATAAAAAATTAATAAAAAAATAAAGCATATGGTTAAAGACAAAAAAAGAAGGGAGTTACAAGTGACACACATGCTCAAGCAACACATGTGCTTGGTCACATGTGCTCAGGCAGCATGTGTGCCCAGGCAGCATATGCACACCGTCCTTTGGTCAGGACGGCTTTTATAGATTTCTCCCCAAGCTACTCCCATATGGGGAGTCAACCTAGGTTGCTAGGGCTGTTGCCAAGGGGAGTAGACTTTGGGAGTGGTCTTTGAAAATCCCCTTTACTTGACCTCTGTCCCTGCTGGATCTTCTGTCCTGGAATGTAGCCGGATTAAGGGGCTGGGTAGAGAAAGGTTGATCCAGCTCCCTCAGGGTTTGTTGTTGGTTAGTGGGTCTCATCAAGTTTTTGGTTCCTGGTTCCTAAAGGTGACTTTGGACAGCCTTAGGACAAGAATTCATTGCTGTGTGGGGACCCCCTCTCTGCCTGCCTACATCAAAACCACTGGTTGGTATAGAAGAACTGGTTTTGGGGTTGGCTCTGCCCCCCCTGGAAGCTGTCATGTTGATTGAAGTAAGCCAAGTAAAGAAAGACAAAGACATAGAAGAAAGATTGCACTTATCTATGGTATCTAGAATCCTGGATGAGAAAATCTTCTATAGTAAAAAAGGGGATGGCTAGATCACCCTTGACCCCTGTGAGAGGAGAAAGATAGAATCAAGTTGGGGGTTGGGCGGGGGAGAAGTGAATGGGAAGTAATTAATGACAAGGCATCAGGGCTTCTCATTAATGAGATGAGATGAGATGGGAGACTGGTATAGCCATATATCTGGAACACAGACTCAACAAAATTGAAAACATGACATCTAAAATGCAACCACTGAAACTTTGTCATGTGCCCATCAAGTTGAGAGAGGTAAGGATGGCATAGGGGTTGGGGTGGAGAGGGAATTTGGGAAAACCATGGATGGAAGCTGACACTCATGATGGAATTGGTGTTGAAATATTATATGCCAAAAATGCAACTACCAAATCTTTTAAATCATAGTTCTTTAGAAAAAGAGATCAGGTTATTCCAGTGAGGAGCTGTATTCAATGTATTCCCATTCTAAAGGCAGCTAATTCTTGATGCTTTCATCTACTCCTTTAGGCATTGCTGAATTCAAAGCATATTAAATTATTATATACTTGGCAAAATAGAACCAAGAACAAAGTGAAAAAAAGGTATCTGCATAACATAAATATATATGTACATATTATAATACCAATATCCAAGGTCAAGTGAAACATATATCAGGAGGTCTTATCAAAGGTGGAAATTATCACAAACGTGTGGGAGTCAGAGGCTAGGTAAGACAGAAAATGGAACAATGTGCTAACAATTGTCGAGGGTACTAATGCCAACCTAGAACTGAGCATTAAATAGAGGCAAAAGATACACATGACAACCCTTTAATGTATGTTCTGTAATCCATAGTCTGGGGGAAGGAAAAGAGAAAGAGAGAGAAATGGAAAGAAATAAAGAACCTGTCATGGAGGAGGGCTGGGGGGGGGGGGGGGAGGGATCCGGGGACATTGGTGGTGGGAGATGGGCACTGGTGGCGGGATGGGTGCTGGAACACTGTATGACCAAAACCCAAATATGAACTTTTTAATTGTATATCTTTGTAATTGTAAAAATAAAAAAAATTTTAAAAAAGTGAAAAAAGGTAATCCTGAGCATCAAGGAGCTTACATCCGAAGAGAGGGAGGATGATAAGCAGGACACATAAATAAGAACCTTAAGGGTGAGGCTACAGGTATAGGTGGCAATTTATTGTTTTTTTTTTTCATTTTGGGCCACACCCAGAAATACTCAGGGGTTTCTTCTAGCTCTGCACTAGTCCTCTGGCAGTGCTGGGGGACTATATGGGATGCCAGGGGATCGAACCTGGGTCAGCCACATAAAAGGCAAATGCCCCACCCACTGTGCTATTGGTCTGGCTCCAGTTTACTAAGCTTTTCCTCTATTAGTGCTGTGCATTCTATCATGGAAGTGATGCCAAGACACCCATGAATGCTGTGCATTTTGTAGTCAAGTTAGGGGTGGCAGAATCTCCCCATTAAAGGATCCTGTAGTCAAATTTCACACATTCATCTGGACATCTGGGATTCCTGAGATTCTTGACTTCCCATCCAACAGGGTAAACTTGCTTGGAATGATGAAAAATGCACTCTTCTTTCAAAAGAATACCGTGTTTGTCTTCCCTATTATATCCAAATAATTAAACTTCCCCCACCCCAACTCTTCAGTTTTAAATCCTGGCTGACTTGTCAGGATTTGCTCTATGATTTGGAAAATTCAATTCTAATCTCTAGGTTTTTAAAATGAGTGTGATTATCAAAGTTTGACAACAAATATTCCAACATTCCCATCCAAAAATTGGAGAGTAGATGAACAGACACTTCCCCAAAGAAGACAGACATGTGAAAAGTGTTCATTGTCACCTATGATTAGGGGAATGCAAATCAAAATTACTGACATGCCATCTCAAACCAATGAGCATGGCATATGTCAAAAAGTGGAAATGGTGTTGACAAAGGTGTTGTGATGAGAAAGGAGCCTTCATTCATGCTTGGTGGGAATGACATTTGCTTCAACCTCTATGGAAGTGATATTAAAAGCAATATTCTCAAAAAATAAAGATAAAACTCCCATGTAAACCAGAAACACCACTTTTTAGCATTCACCTTTAAAACACATATATACACTCACATATTAATTTGAAAAGATAAATGCATACCTAAGTTTTTTTCAGCAATTGATACAATAGCCAAGTTAGGAAAACAACTATCATTGCCAAACTACAAATGGTTGAATCAAAAAGTTGTCATATAAATACACAATGGAATATTAAACTACTGATAAAAAGATGAAATGACATGATTTGCTGTGACATGAATGTATTTATAGGGTATCATGTTGCGTGAACTCAATAGGAAAGGGAAAAGTACAAAATTATTTCTCCCATAGTGGGATCTAAGGAAACATAAAAAGGGAATAATGAATGGCCTAAGGCTACAGAATTAGAGAACTGGTGTACAGAACTGAGTTTTGGGGCAGAAGGTAAAGAGAAAGAGGGAACTTTGGGACCTTCTTGGAGGAAAGCATGTACTCTGGGGGTGGGTGTAGTTTTGGAAATATGTATGCATAAAACCACCAATGCCAATATAGTAAGTAGCTGGGTGCGATAAATTAGAATGCAATATACTGTACATAGCAATTAACTGTACAGGAGCACTGCAACTAAGAATGTGCTGCCCAGATGTGACAATTCCAGCAACAAGAAGAGATGCATATGGAGGCAAGTGGTTCCAAGTGCCAAGCACGCCCTCCCTTCCTCCAATGGATTTTGTAAAAACAAGTGCAATGACAAGAAGTAACAAGTGTTGCAGACTAAAACTAATCATGTTTGTTAGCTGTCCTTAAAGTGAGAGTAGCTATTTTAATATAATATTTACACTACTGACTATTGGTACTATTCTTATTATTTTTATCACTATGATTATTTGTGGGAGAGTTGTTAAATACATCCAAGAATGATGCCAAATAACAAAAAATCATCATATAATAAAAGCCCGGCTAAATTAGAATGCATTTAAAGTTCCCTTTCATACAAGCATGCCCTGATACAGTTACATTTTTCATGGCTTTTATCTTCCTCTCAAGATAGCTCTCAGCAAAAATTTACCTGTCAGGAAACTGGGGAGTCCTGTGCCTGCCCTAGATCTTTCTCTCCCTCATTCAAATGCTGGCATGTTCCGCCAGGTCACACAGATGACCAGGGTCTTCCCAGAGGATCTCCTTGGCCCTCGGATGCAATTTTCCCAATTGCAGACCTTGCTATTCTGTACAGCTTTGCCTTCTTCCTTTTAGCATGACTGGTCCAGACATAGTCACCCTCTCAACAAGTGGTCCAGCAAAGGAGGCCAGGAAAAGGCTTCATATTGTGAGTCACAACTCATATGTTGTGCGAATTTCAGAAGGGTAACTTCCCTCTTCACATCCTGCAAACTACCCCCACCTCTCCCCCATTGTTTTTGGCTTCACAAGAAGTGTTGGTTCCCTAGTTAATGACAGCTCCCAGTTTGGTCTTCTTTAATGTTGTCCATCTCTTTTTTGTGATGAACAAAAAATCAGGGAAGCTGAAATGGTTTTTGTAAGGCTGCAGCTTAGTAATAGAAGCTCTCTGTTATTCACCTTTGAAATGTAGTCTGCTCAAGGCTAGTGAGGATCTCAAGATGAGAAGAGAGGGAGAGGGAGAGAGGAGAGGGAGAGGGAGAGAGAGAGGGAGAGGGAGAAGGAGAGGGAGAGGGAGAGGAAGAAGGAGAGGGATGGAGAAGGAGAGGTAGAGGGACAGGGAGAGGGGAGGGAGAGGAGGGAGAGGGGAGGAAGGGGGAGGGGGAGGGAAGGGAGGGAGAGGGAGAGGGGAGGGGGAGGAGGGAGGGAGAGGGAGAGTGAGGACAAGAAGAGGGAGAGGAGGAGGGGGAAGGGGAGGGAGGAGGGGAGGGGAGGGAGAGGGAGAGGAGGAGAGGGAAGGAGGGAGAGGGGAGGGGAGGGAGAGAGGGAGGGGGGAGGGGAAGGAGGGAGAGGAGAGGGAGAGGAGAGTGAGACAAGAAGAGGGAGAGGGGGAGGGGAGGAGGAGAGGAGGGAGGGAGAGGGAGAAGGAGAGGGGAGAGGGAGAAAGAGAGGAAGAGGGAGAGGAGGAGGGGGAAAGGGAGGGAGAGGGAGAGGGAGAGGGAGAGAGAGAAAGAAGAGGGAGAGGGAGAGGGAAAGGGAGGGGAAGGAGGGAGAGGGAGAAGGAGAGGGAGACAGAGAGGGAGAAGGAGAGGGGGGGGGAGGGAGAGGGAGAGGGAGAGGGAGGAGAAGAGAGAGGAGAGGGAGAGGGAGAGGGAGAGAGAGGAAAAGGGAGAGGGAGAAAGAGAGGAAGAGGGAGAGGAGGAGGGGAAGGGAGAGGGAGAGGGAGAGGGAGAGAGAGAAAGAAGAGGGAGAGGGAGAGGGAAAGGGGAGGGGGAAGGGGAGGGAGAGGGAGAGGGAGAGGGAGACAGAGAGGGAGAGGGAGAGGGGGAGGGAGAGGGAGAGGGAGAGGGAGGAGAGGAGAAACAGATAAGGAAATTGAGTCAGAGCCGTGACACAGTTTGGACTTTACCCTTCCATTTTTGACCGTTAGTCAATTAATTTCTAGTTTCTCCTAATTTTATATAATATCAGCATAGATGGCCTCTCCATAGCTATTGTAGATTGGAAAATGTCAGACAACAATCAGGCAAATGTTAGACAACAATCAGGCAAACGGAATGAGCCTGTTCTGGACCACCTTAAGGCTTCGCAATATGACAGATACATAGTCGTTCTAGAACCTCCTTCTCTTGACTCCTGCTAATGGCAGAGCAGGAAGTGGTCAGCAGTGGAAGATATTGTGAAGATCAAATAATATCATGGTTATGAAATATATGCTTGGAGTGTGAAAAACTTTTTTTTTTTTTTTTTTTTGCTTTTTTGGGTCACACCCAGCAATGCTCAGGGGTTACTCCTGGCTCTGCACTCAGGAATTACTCCTGGTGGTGCTCTGGGGACCATATGGGACGCCGGAGATGGAACCCGGCCAGCACAGGCCGGCACGTGCAAGGCCAACGCCCTACCCGCTGGGCTATCGCCTCCGGCCCCTTTTTCTTAATCATGCTTTGTCCCCATTATGCCATCTTACCAAGAGCTCCTTTCATGAACTATGGTGACGTCTGAAAAAGCTCCACAACAAAAGCAAGACAAATGAAACAGAAGTAAATACAGACCAGTGAGAAAACTGCTGGACTTTTAAAGTTCTTTCCAGTTAAATAAAGAGAATTACAACCAGAAGTAAAAAGAAAAAAAAAAAGCAGATTCAGTGCAAGACTCTATTCGCAAGTTGGGCCAGGTCACTTCCCCCTTACTGGATAGTTTGGGGAAAATCCATGTAGGAAAAGATATTGGCTAGCTCTTTTAAACACAGTAGCCCCAACTTCCCACTTACCCATTTACAATATCTAGGACAGTCAGGAGACCCCGAGTGCTTGCCAAAACCGGGCCTGGTTTTCTTCATCAAACCAAAGGGCATAGATGCAGTGTTCTCTGAGGCGGTTTTCAGATTCAAAGCTATGAATCTAACTTCTCTGAGTCTCACTTCTCGCAAGTCCTGTGCACAGGGAATCAGGCTGGCCTCGTGTATGCACAGAGACGAGTCTTGTTAGAACAGATGGAGTGTGTCTATCATGGTGGCGGCGTAACCAGTCTGGTCACTTCAGATGTCTCTCCAATTAACACTCATGGTGGCGGCCAACTGCTCAAGCAACAGAACATGCTGGTGGAGAAGATGGAGGGGAAGGCCTGGGCCGGCTGCCACACCTATTATCCAAGTCTCTGAGTGGGAGGGGCCAGCCAGGCCTCCAGCTTGTGGGAGGTGGGAGGAGGGAAGGGTAAAAATGGGAGGTGGAGATTTCTTTAGCAGTAGAGTCCTAGAAAGTTAGAAATGGAAAAATGTTCATCTAGCTGAAGCCCTTAGTGTACACTGACTTCAATTTCACTCGTCTTTTCTTCATTCCCTCTCTGCCAGTCAGGGGTTAGAACACCATTCATTGCCTCTTGATCTTGCTTCTTGAGTGATCTTCCTGTCTTCCATTTCTTTTCCTCATTAAACCCTCACCTTCCCGACTGTCAGAATTAGATTTCCAAGATGTATATGTGATGGTGTCATTTTCCTGCATTTCAATAGCTTCCTATTAAACTTTAGGAAAAAGCAAACACAAAATAGCTATGCCCCCATAGTCCTACATGCAGAGACCATTGAAGGTCTGACTTACCTAACCCTTTACTTCCTCTTCCTTTATCACCCTACCAAGTCTTCTCATTTTAAGTTCTCCAACCCACCAAATAGTGTCCATATTCTCTCTTTTGCCTCCCTTGTCTTTTTCATCTGTTGTTCAGTCTTTAGAATTTCCATTGTAGTCATCTTTCTAGGACAACTTCACTGAATGCCTACCATAGTTAGGAAACTGCAATGCAAGTATTTTCTATATACATATTTTCCATACATGTTAGATGTCATTGCCTACAACATTGTTAAGTTTTAGGAGGGAGAGAATACAGTTCAGTCATTTCTTTCCTAAAGGTAAAAATAACTTAAATGTGGGTTCCAACATGGTTGAATTGTAAACTTTGCCAAGGGAAAGCTTTTCTCCTTAGAGAACAGGCATAGGAAGAATGTTGGTAGAATGTATACAAAAAATATCTTTACTCCTTGTATTTAAAGACTAGGAAAAACAAACCTGGAAAGAGAAAGAAACTCAAGTAGGCTTACAGGGAAGGAGGGTTAAGGGGTGGTTGTTCAAGCAAATTCCTCTCTTAACTCCTAGCCCGATACTCATTCCGTCCTGCTACAATCTCAGAGATCCAACATATTGCTTGTGTGTGAGCAAGCAGCAGAGACCTCTCCTTGTCCTGCTACCTGAATCAATGAAGAAAATCCTCAATTCGATCCAGGTGTCCAACATCTCTATTTGGGACTGATGGGATGGGTGTTAAGAGAGGTCTAACAACACTCAGGTTGGGCAATGGTAGAGCAAAGGCATTTAAATGCATCATGAGTGGGACATTTTCAGATTTAAAAAAATAGCGATTATGAACTCTAACTAATCCAGATGTGGATGTTATCTCTGGGTCTCACTGTTCAGGCAATCGCATGGACCTTCCCACAGAGCCTTGTCTCCCAAGCACACCAAATATTCCTTCCTTTGTTTTTCTTGGGAGGGAAGATTTGGCTTTCAGCTGTTTTTCCTGAAAAATCAAAACAACTCCTCAAAATGGGACCAGCTTCCAGGGACAGCCTGGGAGCTGGGCAAGTTTCCTTCAGTCTGGGTGTTTGTTCGTGTGCTGGTGTTTGGAATGGAGGGTCATGTGAAGGTCCTGTCACCGAGAATCCAACCCTCTGAGTTTGATTTACTGCACAGGGCCATAAATCTCCTCCTGCTCAGCCCACATAAAGCCCCCCAATTTCCTCCTCTGGAGCCAGGACTCCTCCGTGCTAGGAAATAAGCTCTAACCAGGGACTGTGTCTGGGCTGATAATATGGATTTTTCCCTGAGAGGATGGCAGGAAGGCACAAGAAGTGATTCTTGAAAATGTGGGCAGCAGAGCGTGATGGTGAGTCAGAGAATAATAAGACGGAGACAAAGCACGGGAGAACAACAAGTCCAGTATGCCTTGTCTTGTCTCATTCCCTTCCCCTCCCCTTTCCTTTCCATTTCATTTCTTTTCTTCTTGTGATTTCCAACTAAAATCTCCCAAAGAAGCCCAACACATTAAACTGGAATATGGAACTGGTCCAGGCGACTGTGGGTTGCTTCAGGACTCCCTTTCCATGCATTCCATGTTTATATCCTCCAAAGGGGCCGTGCTTATATACTCAGATTTCTCCCACAGCAATTTGGCGACCCTTGCTGTGACCCCATATCCTCATTTTAGACTCAGTGCCACAAAGGCTCAAGGTGATGATAAGATTTATGGAAAGTCATGCAGGGAACTTGACTAGAGGTGGGCCGGCAAAGGGCCCCTCCTAGCACTCCAAGATTCTTTAGAATAAGCTGTTCCAGAAGCCATGTAAGCTCTGTAAAAGCCCAGTCTGACCCTAGCTTCTGAGTGCATAAATCTTGTTTTTATTAAAGAGTATGCTACCCGCACGGCAGAGCCTGGCAAGCTACCGGTGTCGTATTTGATATGCCAAATACCAGTAACAATTTTAGACCTCATTCCCATGACCTGATGGAATGGTTTGAAGCTCTTTATCTTCCTGGAACAAGCAGGTGCCCTTGGGCTCTACTAGCACAAGACAGGGCATATGGAGATGTTACTGGTGCCCATTCGAGTCAATCGATGATGAATGGGAAGACAGTGATTAAAGAGAAAGTTGGTGACTTCTATAGTCTCAGGGACTAAGTTCTCTAAATGCGGACAAGAAAACCTCTGTTCTGTGTCAGAGGTGTGGGGAAAGCTGTGAATGGGGAGATCCTGAGGTCCGTTTGTCCTTGTGACCTAGACTGAGGGCTGGAGAACTCAGAGGCTGCCCAGAAGTGAGTCTGTAAGAGGAGCCTGGGAAAAGAAGGGAACTGTTGGGAAACCAGCACCCTGTGAGCGTGACTGCTTGCCCTGAGGCCAGATGCCCAGAGGCCTCTGCCCACTCTAAGAGCCCAGGCAAGGTCCATCCTGCTTCTTCTCTGCCTGAGGCCCTGCCTTATAAACTCCTGAGAGTATCTTCTGTTCTCTTTAAAAACTATCTTCTTCTTTTAGAAAAAAGAGGCTCTCCCCATAGCGTCTTGGTCGTGTTCTTTGGAATCTCCAAACTGCCACACTCCTTGTCTTTCTATTTCTCACCGTAAGCAGCCTGTGCTTGCCTCCCCTGTACCCCACAGAGAAATCTCTCCCTGATCTCTGCTCCTTGCCTGTCCCCACCTGCTCTGCCTCTGTCCTGGCTGCTTTCATGGCACCTGACCCCTTTGTCTACTTTCTGTTCTTTTCACAACTTGCTTGTGCCCACAAACCTCGACCTTCCTTTAATTTTAATGGAGAAATCGTTGAGGTAAAGGCGGTTGATTGAACTGACCATTCCCAGTCATACAAATCAGGCAAAATGGTGACGAAACCACTTTCTCACAACCTCATCCTTCTGCCTGTGCATTTCTAGATCTTCTGCCATAAGAATTTGACAGGACAATTTGACAGATACATTTGACAGGCCCAGTAATGATTTCTTTTGCTTGAGTCCCCAGGAAATGACAGAAGGAGAGATGTGAGGGTATTTCCAATAACTGTAGCAAGGAAAACAACTCCTGCAGCCCTCCAGGCTCTGCCCATTCATGTCTCAGGCATTGCCAAAGCGTTTCCCGTTTGCTGTCTGCCAGAAAGCACACAAATCCGGGCTGAACATCTCCATCATAGACTGATGCCTCAACCTGCCCAGGCCTCTCCAACTTGGAGGCCTGAGGTGCGGTGACGGCCTAGTCTAACCTTACCTAGTGACCTTCACCCTGCTGAAGGGAAGAGCAGCCTGTTTGTACCTCAGGAATCCCTTCTATAGCCTGTAGAGGTCCAGCCAGGATCCCTTCCTTACCTGACTGCACCCACCTGTTCTTTGAATATGTAAATACAGAACTGACCCCTCTGTGTTGTGGTGAGGGCTCAGGGGGGTCACCTACTTCATCTCTGCTCAAGGTCCAGCAGGACAGATTTCCCTTAGCAATTACTTCTGCCCTCATTAGCTTCATCCTCCACTCATCCCCACTTCCACCTGTATCCATCCCTCCCCCCATCCCCCAAACTTTGCCATTAGTGCCTGACCCCAGACAATGAACCCAGTCTGGAAGCTCTATTGCAGCCCAGGTCCAGCTTCCGGGTAGTCTCTGGGTCAGAGGCTTCTTTAGCCATAAAAAGCCAGAAAAGCTTCCTGTCATCCCACAGGCTAAGTCTCTGGTCTGGTTCACAGGCCAGCTGAAAGACACCTAGCCTTTGAAATCCTCACAAACTGTAGTAACTCACTTTATCTTTCTCAGCCTCAGTTGTTATCTCGAAAATGGGGTGATAATAGTACCTACTCAGGGTTGCTGGGTTTCAGCTAAAAGCTGTGAATTTTCTCCCCAGAGTAACCCTCAGTATCTAGTTTCTGAATCTGCTTCTGAAAGAAAGGTTAAGCCTGAGAGCAAAGCAGACTCTTCATAGCATCCACAGCGCTGACCCCCAGGGCATGCTGTAGAGCTGCCTTGAGACCAGCACTTGCATCCCCACAGGTTGCTTTTAAAAACTACATTTGTATGATGCATTCTATGCTAGAACAGTCTGCTGGATTTTGCACAACTGGGACAATAGGCAGATAGCCAGCTTTCCTCCTCTAGTCTGTCCTACAGCTGCTGAGTTAGCTGCTTTGTAACTCAAAGTTCCACACTAGGAAAAAAAACAGACCTTCTCCTCCTCTTTCCAGCCTGTACAGTAAGAGAAATCTTTCATAATATACAGAGCCATAGAGCTCCCCAGTTGCTTTAATACCCAACTCTCCTCCCTTATTACAAAGTCCCTGTGACACAGATAGAAGAGGATTTGGTTCTCTTGGAGGGAAGCAGGTTGTGGCCCAGGGCACTCAAGGACAGGGAGCCACTTGGCAGATCCAAGCCATTTATCTCTGCCTTCCCCCTGTTGTCTCCTTCTGAGTTTCAAAGTTAAACATTGATTTCAGAGTGTTGCTTGCAATGTGTCATTGCTGGTTTGGAACTCTGTCCTCGGGCAGTCTAGCATAGCGCTTATCAGAAATCTTGGAGCAGGTCTGAGCTCTTAGTTAGACCAGCCTGGAGGGATAGTCTCTCCCCACTGTGTCTCTGCCTGGCTGACACTGTCCAGGGGTCAGCATGCCTGAGACCAGCATGGACAGCAGGACCTTTGGCTTGTCTTGGGACCCTGGTGATCTGGGCAGAGGATCACACAATAATTCATCGACAAAAGGTTTAACAAATTAGAATGAAGGAAGTACAAATCAGGCATGTCAGAGGTCTATCTGTGTACTTCTCCTTTCCTCGTGTTCATTTCTTCCATTTGGTATGGTTCTAGGTTGAAGAAAGGAGAATAAAAGAGACTCTTCTTGCCAGACGGTCTTTGCCCATGTTTCTGCAATCCAGAAACCACAAGCTGTAAAGAACATAAACTGACCACTTGATCACTTCACTTGATCACTTGAATCCCGTTATTCATTGATTTATTCGAGGCGGGTGCCAGTAACATTTCCATTGGCCCCTATCACAGGCCAATGTAGCCCAATGGCATCTGGTTGATTCAGGAATATGAAGAGCCTCAAACCATTCCTTCAAGGAAGTCTGACCATTTTGTAGGTGGGCGGCCATGTGATCTTTTGACATCCCGTGGGATCCAGTCGGTAATGGCTCTAGTCCAGCGGTTGTCTCCAAATCGCATTACATGTCCAGCCCATCTGATTTTCGATGCCTTCGCAAACGAGAAAGCATCCCTGATTCTGGAATAGCGATGGAGGTCGGAACTCCAGATTCCTTCTCTCACTTGAGTGAGGCGTGATATTCCAAGCATAGCTCTTTCGATTCCTCTCTGGGAGACCCGAATAGCATTCTCATCCTGCTTTTGTAGGGCCCAGGTCTCTGAGGCGTATGTTAATGCAGGGAAAATGGTGGAGTCAAAGAGATGTGCCTGAAGCCAGAGGTTCTTTGTCCTTTTAGCTATTTCTTCGATGCCTTTGAAGGCATTCCATGCCGCTCTCTTCCTCCTGCGCAGCTCAGGTTTTAGGTCGTTCATCATGTTGACTTCTCGACTTAGGTACACAAACTGACCAATCTGTAAAATATACATATATATATATATATATATATATATATATATATATATATATATGTTACATTGTTCAAGTGAGTCAAATTTCAGGTGGGGAAGGCACAGATTACAGGTTAAGAGACCAAGAAAAGAACTTAGTTTGGATGAGGCTGACTCCTTACATTGTCAAATGCTTCCAAAGCCACTACAGCTTCATCATCGCTGCCTTACCTCCAGGAGGCAAAGTCTGAACTATGATGACGACTCTATCATTATTAATAATTTACCTTATTCAACAATAGATACATATTGAGCATCCTCTTATTTTCCAGGCTCTTTTCTAGGTAATTAGAGAGGGAACTTATTATGAATCAATGCTTTACTAAAATAAAAGATTCAGAGCATCACAACATCCCTTCCATAGAATATAAGCTGATTTAGAATGCTAGTTTTTTAACTTAAAAGAAAGCGTTTCTATGTGCAGGGTGAAGGTGATAAAAAGAGGTTTAGAGAATTAAGATATAGGAGATTTCTTAAAGACAAGGGACTTGGATTTTTTTAGTGAAGGGGAGAAAGTCTCTGAAATGTCACTAAAAGCCTATAAATGTCTGGACACTGAAATACCTTGAAGAACACAATTCCCAGCCCTATACTGAGCAGTATAGGGCTGTTCAGTATAGTTCAGCGTAGTTCCCCAGCATACACTGAACAGTTGACAAGGAAGGCACACAGAAATGGGATTCCCTGAGGACAAAGACGTCCCTGTGGATTGAAAAGAGAGCTGCCCACCTTAGAAACTTACTTTGGGGTGATCCCTGAGACCCCTGCATATGTCATAGGCCACTGCAACAAGTACCTTATTACGCTTATTTCCCATGGTGCTGCAGGCTGGGAGGTCTAAGAGCAAGTCACTGGTAGATGAATTTTAGGGTGTATGTGTTTGTGGGGGGCTGGGCTGTTCTCAGTGATTCTCAAGAGCTATTCTTGGCCCTGTGTTCAGGAGTGTGCACTCAGGGAACCATATGCGGTACTCTGGATGAATTGAATCAAAATCAGTCTTCTATACTTGGTCCCTACATGTAATTTTTTTTTCCTACATGTAATTTTATGGGGGAATCTATTCCTAGTTTATAAATGTCTGTCTTCTCCTTGATCCTCATTGGGCAGAAAGATTGAGAAAGCTCTCAGGGGTTGCTTATAAGGGCTCTAATCACATAAGTCATATTCTGAAGGAGCCACCTACAAACACCATTCATAAATGAAAGTCTACCTTTAGGGGAGGTACTCAGAAACTTTCAGTCCTCAGTATTTGTTTTGAGAGAAGCAAACCCAAGATAGAGTCAGGAGCTCTGACTTTCAGATCCAGCTCTAGTATTTAATTCTTTATCCCTTTGCTGGTCTGGGCCTCAATTTTATTGTCTGTACATAGGTAATGAGTCAAGTTTGTGTGTATTGGAAAGAAGATGAAGTCATTTATGGCTGTACTAACTGTAAAGTGCTACAGAGTAAATTCTTCTTAGGGCGTATGTACAACGAGTGCCTGAATGGGATTCTATAAATACAATTTCATTGTGCATGATTAATTTTCCTTTCTAAAAATCAATGACTCTTGCCACTAATTTATCATGATAATGGTTCTTATTCATACTCTGGATAATAAAAGAAATCAAAATCACGCTTTCTGGTAGAATGACTCCTTTAGTTAAATAAATCTCCCACTGCTTAGAGCTGAGTTTTCCTCTGGCTCTTGGAGACTCATGGCTTGTGGTATCTTAGAGTCATTGTGGGAAAATTCATTGGCTGGTATAAGCTTTGGGGGTGGGTTCTGCATTTGAAGTAAAGTCAGGAAATGATTCAACTCTGCTCTATGAGAAATTCAATTCAAGTAAGCCAAAATTTATTGAAAGCTCCCTAACTCCAGGAATTGAATTAGTGTAGGACAGTGGGGTGTTCAGAGATGAATATAGGCTTCCTCCTGCCAGTAAGAAGCACACTCTGGTGAAAGAGACAGACACAAACAGGAAGTGTATGCAAGCTCATCAATGATCAATTCTAAAGCAAGAGTCTAATTCTAAACTGTGGGAAACTCAAGAAGAGAAAAAGACTCATTCTGAATCAGGGATAACTGGAACATCCATCTGGGGAAGATGCAATTTACATAGTCTTGAAAACTTACTAGAACCTTGGCAGAATGAAGGGGTAAGACAAAGCAAAGGTTGGGGGTGGGGGTTGTGGAGAAGAAGCCAGAAAGGGTTTGGAGAAGAGCTGGGTCTATAAGGGTAGTAGAAAGAGTATTGCAGAAATTGTTGCCACCAGAAAAGAGTGGAGGACCTTTGCGGCCCAGCTAAGGTTTGGTTTAATTCTGCAAAAAGATGGGTCTGTTGAGGTATTAGAGTAGGTGAGATCAGCAGGATTCTTTGGCGAGGAAAGTGAATCAGTTATAGAGACATGTAGAAATTGTTGGGTGTGGGGGTTAGGGCAGAAAGTCTGAGCAAAGACCTCTCTGACTAACTGCCCTTAGGAACTGCTCTTGATCTTCTACGAATACCCAATTACCTAATCAGAAAAATCGAATCAATCACTGTTAGTTCTAACTTGAATAAACTTTCTTCAGTCTACATATATGATGTTCTTCTTCAAACCATAAATAACTCTGCTTTGTGTGAACTCTGCAAAGGGAGCTTAGGTGGGGAAAAATAGCATTCCATTAGCAATTTTGTCAGAAGCTGAATCATTACAAATGACAGAAAAGCACTTTTGTGATATTAAAAAGTGAATTAGGATATATACTTTTTTAGAAAGCCATTCCATATTCATAATAAGAAAAAGTTTCAGGCATCAAACCAAAGAATAAAGATGAGAGGAACTCAGGAGGGTAATACCCATGGAAGTCTTGCTAACGCAGTTAGTTTGAGTGTCTAATCACCTGCATGAAATTCTGGCTCTCCCTCCGTGAGCAACATAACATCAGGAAAGCTTTTAATCTCACTGAGCTTCCTCTCATCCACCAGAACAAGAAGTTGCAAACAATAGCACATGTGAAGACCAAGTGAATAAATATACCTAAAGCTCAAAGGATAGTTAGTGCCTATAAAAAGCATAAATAAGGGGCCGGAGTGATAGCCTAGCGGATAGGGCGTTTGCCTTGCGCGCCGGCCCATGCCGGCCCAGGTTCGATCCCCGGCATCCCATATGGTCCCCTGAGCAACGCCAGAACGCCAGGAGTAATTCCTGAGTGCAGAGCCAGGAGTAACCCCTGAGCATGACCAGGTGTGACCCAAAAAAGCAAATAAATAAATAAATAAATAAATAAATAAAAATAAAAAGCATACTGTACAGGCATTAGCTGTGGCTACTACTACTACTACTACTACTACTACTACTACTACTACTACTACTACTACTACTATGACTATTTCTTTTCTCTGTCCCTAACCCTATGAAGATGCTCAGAAACCCATGTTTTGGCAGTTACTATGGTGACAGACACTTTGATAGTTTCACATTTTATTTCATCTTGATAATAGGAGATCATCTTATTCACATTATATCAATAAGGACTCTGTGAGAAGTAGATGACCTTATTGGAGATCACTAAGCCAGCAAGTAACCACTAAGACAAGAACTCAGAATAATCTATCCCCAAGTCCTGTCTATCAGAATGTGCTCCTTTATATTTAGAATGTGCAGGCAAGGTTGGCTGTCCCAGTTTTTTCAATTGGTTTGGCTAACTTTTGTTACAGATTTTTAATGACGGGAATATGTCTGCTTTATTTTCCTTTCCCATTTATTCCAACAAAAGGAGTGCAAGCAGCTTTAACCTACTGGAGAGCCTGAGGATTCTGTGCTCTGTGCATGTGATCTCTGGTTAATTCTACTTCAGACAGCCAGAGAAATAGTCCAAGAAGGAGAGTCAAACATCCACTTACCACACTTCTGACTCCAGGGGAGAGTGGAACAGCAATTGAGGTAGAAGAAAATCCACCTGACAGGTTTCCTCAGTACATGATTATAATCTGTGATGTGTAGAGAACTTTAGAGTACAAACCCCTTTCTCATACATGGATATTATCTGCTCCTCATAACGACCTGAGAACCTGAGGCAGCAATCGCCCCTCATCTTCACAAATGATGAGACAGAGGCCCAGGGAAACCAAGAGGCCATTAGCAGCAGAAAGAATTTTGAAACCAGGCCTTTTCCCAGTCAATTTTCTTTTCTTTTTTTTTTAAGTCTTTGTGTCACACCCAGTTGTGTCCAGGGTTTATTCCTGGCTCTCTACTCAGGGGCCACTTGTGGTTGCATTAATGGAACAATATAGGGGATCAGGGATTGAAACCCTACCTCTAGTCTATTATCCTCCCCCCCCTATTCATTTTTTCTGATGTCATATAAAGGGGGAAAATATCAATATTAAAAGGTCAGCAATGGGGACATGGTCAATGGGATTCATAGGTGGTTTAAGAAATGATGAAGCTAAATGCCCAAACCACGGAGTTAACAACATTAAAATCAGGAGACCCAATCTTTAATAACAAAATTTAAAAGGTGCCTGTCAAGATGGCAGGCTGGGGCTGATGGTGGGGTGGTTGGCAGGGTAGGAGAGGAAAACTGGGAATACTGGTTAAGGGAAGTGCATACTGATGGTGGGGTTGGTGATGGAACATTATATCTCAAAAACCCAACTGTGAATAACTTGGTGCTATAATAAAGTAAAATTTGGGGGGAGAAAGCAAAATCAATAATTTTGAAATTAAGGCAAAATCGATATTTGATTTTTGGAGAGGTGGAGGAGGGACTATGGTCCCGGCTTAGGACTGTTTCCCTCACAGTAAATTTTGCTTCCACTGAAAGTTTTAAAGCATGACTTGTGTTGCTTGGCCATTCAGCAGGGAGGCGTCAACTTCTCCTTGAGGGTTGACAAGTTCTTTAGGAGTCAGAGTGTGGGTTGGGGTTCAAAACCATTTCATCTGACATCAGATACAGTCTCCCAGTGTGCTTCTTTGACTCAGAGGGAAGTAATTCTCAGGACTTCCTGGATCTGCATCCTGGCTCGTTACTAATGAAAAAGCTTCATTCTTGGTGGAGCTGGGAGGGAATATTTGTGCTGTAGCATAGCTCCTGCAGGAAGCAGCTGGATAAGTTCTCATCCTGCCTTTGTTTGCCTCTTTCAAGGAAAAACTCCTTGAATGCTGAGTTTGTCTACATGATCCTGCCCTTGCCCTTCTCCAGACCTGCCGCTGGCTGACTAGTAAGACACAGAGTTCTTCTTTCTGTTGGCATGGCCAAGAAACATACAGTAGACACTCAGCTTGAGAAATTCCTTTGCACCAGTTTGATGTGACACTAGGGTTTCAATAACTTAGCTTCTATCACTATCTATCACTATCTTCCCGTTCATCATCTATTTGCTAGAGCAGTCACCAGTAAAATCTCCATATGTCCTGTCTCATGCTAGTAGAGCCCAAGGGCATCTGCTTGCTACAGGAACATAAAGAGCCTCAGACAATTATATTAGGTCATGGAAATGACCTAATATAATTGTTACTGGTATTTGGCGTATCAAACACGACACAGGCAGCTTGCCAGGCTTGCCGTGTGGGTGGCATACTCTTGTAGTCACCTCTAAATACAGCATTTATTGATGAACTGCAGTGGCAAGCGACCACGCGAACTTAACTTCAGAGACTCTTAAAAATATAACTTTCAGTCAGTCAATGCAAAAAAAAAAAATCTACAGTTGGGTCCAGAGCAATAGCACAGAGGGTAGGGCGTTTGCCTTGCACTCAGCTGACCTGGGTTTGATCCCCGGCATTACATATGATCCCGAGCACTGCCAGGAGTAATTCCTGGGTGAAGGGTCAGGAGTAACCCCTGAGTTTGTCGGGTGTGACCCAAAAAAGCAAAAGATAAATAAATAAAAACAAATTTCAACAATTGGGGAAAGTTTTTTAGTGCTGTGTGGAATTTTTTTGTCTCCTCCCATGTACATCATTTCATGAGAACACAGGTTTCGATGTGGCCAGGAAGAATCGAACTGTTACTCCCATGGGGTGTAGGTGGGCGATAGTTAAAACAGGTTTGCTCAAGTAACATGCACCATTCAGAAAGGCATAGCAGGAAAAAAGACAGCCCAGAAGATTGCACAGTAAATAGACAATTTTCCAGGCTCCAGGATGCATGGCTATCTGTGTACCAACTCACATCACAGGCAGTGCACGTCTTTGCTGTCCAGCCTAGAGTAAATGAAGCATAAACAGAGCCCTTGATTCCTAGAGGAATCTGCAGCACCTCTCCTGGGTTCATTTTCTGAGACTCAGATTAGGAAGTCGGGTATGATAAATGGAAGTATTGGGTCCTAGGAACTTTTCAGTTAAAGCTTACCAAATGCAGTATCTACTCTGTGCAAATGTTACCTAACTCCACTGCTGAGTTTGGCTGCTGCTCTTTGTCCTAGACACTGTCCATTGAAGGTACTTCAACACATCCAACACCAAATACTCATATCAGACTCTATTTACAAATTTTTCCTTGTCCTACTATATTGGCCATCTCTGCTCACTGTCCAGCAGCCACCCTCTTCAGATAGTAACATGAGGGTCATTGCTGGATTCTCCTCCTTTCCATTCAGTACGATTCTGCTCAATAATTATGTAGCTCTCTCAGATCTTTTCATTCCTATGTTTCTGTATGCAGTTCTGGTCAGACCTCCATAATTTTCCCCACAGATTCCCCAATTTAAAACTTTTTTGTAACCTTTTTCTTGTCTTTTTTCCACCAATCTTTTACAGGTCTTCACAGAGTTGTTTTTTTTTTCCTAAATCCCAGTTCTGGCTTGTTGTGAGGCTCTGCTGGGTGGCAGTCCAGGGCTAGAACCCGCCATGCCTCCCGGGAGCCTCATGAGCGGCTGGGCAACAGGGAGAGCAAGTAGCAGTTCTGCCCCATGTCTGAGAGTCTCCATGGGGGCAGCCGTTTCCACATCCAGACTTCTTTCTCATCACACCTCCACCCAGCAGACCAGACTATCACAGCCCAGATCATCGATACCCACCCTGCAGCAGTTTTTTTTTTCAATCCGGCCCAGGTATGCTGAACCAGAGACTCTCAGTCATGGGGCAGAGCTACTACTTACTCTCCCTGTGCCCATCCGCTCGTGATGCGCCGGGAGGCATGGTGGGTTCTAGCCCTGACTGCCACCCCAGCAGAGCCCTCACAACAAGCCAAACGACCCCCCAAGACTCCATGGGGGCCGCCATTTTCCACATCTGGACTTTTTCTCGTCACACCTCCACCCAGCAGACCAGTCTATCACAGCCTGGCTTGCGCGGCTGCTAGCGGCCGAGCAGTTCATCAATAAATGCTTTATTTAGAGGTGACTACAAGAGGATGCCACCCGCACAGCAAGCCTGGCAAGCTGCTCATGTCGTATTTGATATGCCAAATACCAGTAACATTTATATTAGGTCATTCCCATGACCTAATATAATAGTTTGAGGCTCTTTATGTTCCTGGAGCAAGCGGATGCCCTTGGGTTCTACTAGCATGAGACAGGACATATGGAGATATTACTGGTGCCTGTCTAGCAAATAGATGATGAACGGGAAGATAGTGATAGTGATAGAAGTCCCAGTTCTAGTTATTTTATTTTTTCTTCAATCTACCGATGTTTCTTTTATTCCATAAATAAAAGAAATGTCACTGTTAGTGACCACCGGCATAGTCTCTGTTACTGTTTCAGAGTATCGTTTCTGTACATGTCCTCTTAGTTTATCCTGATTATAATACTGTTTCATTTTACATGAAGCTTCTTTTCCTATACTATATCTTAACAGAATTTTTTTAAAAACCTGCTCAAGCTGTACTTTCTTTATAAAAAGTAATATAATGAACTCCCAGAGCCTTTGGAGTACTAGTAATATTGTGCATTAACACAAAGTCTGTATTAGAGGAAACTTTTTTTTGCTTTTTTGGGTCATACCCAGTGGTGTTCAAGGGTTACCCCTGGCTCTGCACTCAGGAATTATTCCTGGTGGTGCTTTGGGGACTATCGAGGATGCTGGGGATTGAATCCGGTTTGGCCACTTGTAAGACAAATGCCCTACCTGCTGTACTATCACTCTGGTTCCAGAGGAAAAGGTTTCTTCTATCATAAACCTACTAAACTAAGGATTCTCTTTGGATATGGGTTGTGCATTGCACAGTTCTTTTAACAATTTATTGGGCCTAGCAAGTATTTTTATGTACCTAATATATTAGGCACTAGTTACACAGTGGTGAGTGAAGTACTCTCAGGCCCTATAACTAAAGTTAATTTATGCATCTACATAGTACTGCATAATTTATGAATTAACATAGTACTGAGAACATTATAGGGACTCAAGAAAAAAAGTCAGGTCAGATTGAGTGTCCAGGAATGTGTACTTTGTGAAAATAGAAAAAAGTCTGACCTCTGTTGAAACATTCATTACGAATGTCATCTAAACCAGCGTTCTTCATTCTCTCTTTATCCCTGATGATTGGAATTAAACTGCATACTGGACCACAGACTGGCAGTTTTAACCACTATGAAAGACCAATGATTTTCATCCTTTCAACACCCACAGACTGTGCAGACCACTGCTTTAGACAGTCTCAACTCCCCAGGTCATGGTACAGACCCAAACACCTTTCATGAAACATAAAGCAGAGACAGCAGACTCCATCCAGTCCTCTATTCAAATCTGCTGGATGTTCCAGCACAAATTACCCCCTCTGAGAGCAGACTTTCTGCCAGTTTTGAGTCGTTTGACCGTGTTCTAGTCTGAGCTAATTTTGTAAGTCAAATTGCTTAAGAGTGAATATGAAATCTTTGACTGAAGCCCAAATATATAAATACCCATCACATTTCCTTCCTCCCCAATTTTGCAATCATCCAAAAAAGCCGTTCATGTTGTCCAGCGTAATTAGTTATTTATACACCCGCATGTGGTCCATTGTTCAGAATTAAATTGTCTGATATACAGAATTTGTCCTGCAAGGCTTGTTTTCCCATGTTATTGCTTTTTGGAAGCTGTTTGTAAATATGTCCTTGTGGAACCCTTTGGGATATTTGTGAGCATATCCAGGCTTGAGGGGCATTGGGGGGAATGAGCCAACCCACATTAGCAAATATAAACTCTGAGGTTTCACACTATCCCGTGTTCTAACATAAAAATGATTAAGCATCATTCATTCTTTCCTTAAGAACCAAGGGGAATTAGAATGAAAACAAAAGAGTCACAGAAAGGTAGAAGTAGAAATCATCTTGGAGAGCTAGTCTTTGGATCTGAGGGAATTCATTTGCTCAAGAGGAAGCCAATTCCCGGAAAGGGGAAGTGAAAGGGCTTGGCCACAGCTTCTTGTGGCTGTGGGGAGAGTCAGGACCAAATCTTCTTCAGTTGACAGCCATGTTCTATTAAGTCACTGGGTTCTCTTATTCCAGGAGTGCCTAGGCATCTTTGAGCTATGCTTTTCCTATGAGCTCAAGACAGCTCTGTTCTGGGCTCTTGTATCTATATCCTAACACTCTTTTGTATCTTCTCAAATAGCTTGGCAGCCAGATATTAATGTGTGTTGCCCATCACGTAGCAATTTTCTGCTCTCCCTTCTGTTATGCGGTGGACAGAGACTCCAGATGGTCTCTAATTTGGTGTTAAATGGCATTTGCTTCTGAGTGAGGGTCTGGAGGACTCTGCTCTATGGAATACAACCATAAGTCTTCTGACTTATATTGGTGAATGTTCTGTTTGCAATTCGACAGCATGTGCATTTGGCTTTGGTTGACAAGAGTGTTCTATGTTCTATGTTTAATGTCAATTAAACCCAGAGGGGACTGGTATTTTCTGTTCTTCTGTAGCCTTGCTAGGTTTCTGTCCATGAGTTTTAGTTTGTGAAATTTGAAGTACTGACTTTGATGTTCAACTTTTATTTTCATATAAGAGTATAAGATCATGGATCTTACTTAAAATAGAACATTCTGGGGGACCAGGTTAAGTGTCAACTGTTGTCTACTTAGAGAATGGTAGATAACATGACTTGAAGAATCTTGGTATCTTCCTCATAGTATTTACATAGAACAACCATTAGCACATAGATCTATCAAAAATGGCTTACATGAATTATTCCTGGCATAAAACCTGAGAAATGTTATACTAACTGGACAACATCATAACTTTTAAACTTCAGGTCTTCCTATTTATCATTCATAAAATAATCAGATTTTCTACAGTGATCAAATGTTAGCATTAAACAATGTATTTGACGTTAAATATATTTATCACTTGTATCTTTATCTTAAGTTATTAAATATGAAACCATACAGAAAGAGATAACAGATGTCATGTACTCACAATCAGAATTAGCAGATGCTAACATTTTGCCATATTTGCTTCAGACCTCTATTTTCCTAAAAGAAATCGAATAGAACATTCGATAGTTAATTAAACCCACCTTCCATTTCCTCTTTCTTTCTCCTTCTTTCCTTCCCATGCTGCACTTTGGATAAACTTTTCTGAAAGTCCCATAAATATTTTGGTACTTTCGCTGAATGTAATCCTATCCACAATTATGACCAAGATAACTTACTGGTTATTGTTTTTCATTACTGAGGATAGCTATCCCATCTCTCTTGTTCCACATCCAATTCCCTTCAGCTTGATTCTGCTTTAATCCTGGTTTCCATATTCTTTCTTTGGTGGACTTCCAAAGCAGCTTTATCCCCCTGAGCTTAACTTTTTGTTCATTTGTTTGTTTGGTTTAGTTAGGGAGCCATACCTGGCAGTTCTCAGGACTTACTCCTTATTCTGCACTCAGGAATTGCTGCTGGCAGGCTCGGAGGACCATTGCTGGATTGAATCTGGGTTGGCTGTGTGCAAGGAACATGCTCTACTGGCTGCCCTACTGCTTTATCCCTGACTTTGCCTGACTTTCACCAAAAAGTCACCTTGAGTATAGAGTCCCATGATTTGGCTTTTTTGGAAACTATAGTCTCTTTCTGCCTTGGCCATTGACCATTTTAAATTCCTGCATTCTTGTCCATTAGTGAAAACTCACCAGTCTCTCATGACTGGACTTGCTGTTGCCTGATCTGTGCATAGGTAAAGTTTCTATTGTCCCTCCTGACCTAACTTTTCTTCATTCCAACATCAGTAGACAGATTTAGTTTCCATTATTCTTTACCTGTTGGCTGTAAATCTTCTATGCCAGAAATTGAATCTCTTCAGAATCTACATCAGAGGAAAGTGGATGAGCATGGCAATAATTGATAATAGATAATATTTAAAGTGATAGAAATGGTAAGATAAAAGGTATCAAAAGATTGCAAAGGGCGCTACTTATATAGTATCTACTGTATGTGAGGTACTTTCCCCTCCCAAGTAGTGTTTAAGGGATCTGGGAATTACTTACAGTAATATTCACTCAACCAGGTTAATGGTTCAATTTGAAGACCCAAAGATGCTATGCTACTGGGACCCTGTGATGCTGGGAACCACCAAGGCTATATCAGTGCTGCTCTGATCTCACCAGAGTCACACCCATGATGCTCAGGGCACCTTATGGTGTCAAGGATGAAAACAGGGTCATTGTGCTAACCCTTGTGTTAGCTCCCTGGCCTTTCATTTACTCTTAAAAATAATTCCAGGACTGTAGATATAGTACAAAATTCTACCATTATTCAATGACCCACACCACATGTGGTCCCACAGATGGCTTCCTGGTCACTTCCAGAAGTGATCACTGAACACAAAGTTAGAGCTAGGAGTAAGTCCCAAGTACCTCCCGGGTGTGGCACAGGCTCTCACTTTTCCCTAAAAACAGAATATTTTATAAATTAAAGAGCCAAGACCAAGGGTCAGAGTGACATCACAGCTGGTAGTGTATTTCTTGCACCCAGCCATGCAGCCGAACCAGGTTTGATTCCCAGCATCCCATATGGTCCCCTGAGCACTTTCAGGAATAATACCTGAGTGCAGAGCCAGGAGTAACCCCTGAGCATTGCTGGGTGTGACCCAAAAAGAAAAATAAAAAGACCCAAAAAAGCATTATACTACAATTGAAAGTTTATAGAATTTAGTATAATATAGACTTGTGTTTAAACCATGGCTCTTTCTTATGAAACTAGTACCTGAGACCTGTTTCTGAAGTTTCCTGATCTTGACACAAAAGAGGTGTTCAGCAATGGTAGTTAATATTATAGGGGCATATATTACATTTTTCCTTCTTAAAGCCTACCCAGTGAGTACAAAGTAATGTATAGCTCTCTCACAGGGGCCACTTTACACTTTTATTTTTTTTATAGTGTGTTACACCCATTGATATTCAGAACCTAGGGTTTACCCCTGGGTTCAGGAGACTATGTAGTATTGAGAGTCAAATCAGGGTCAATCTCATGTTTGGCACATGCCTTAATCTCTGTGCTATTTCTTTGACCCAATCAAAGTTATCCATTTTTAAGGGAACCTGCCCCTTGAGGTGTTGCAAGTATGGATGCAGCAAGAAGCAGACAGGAGACAGCCTTATCTAGACCCAAGGCTCTGCCCCATGGACCCTGGATGTTTGATGGTCTGATACAGAAAAAGACTTGGCCTCCTGGGATGAACCCAGAACCATGGCAGAGCCTGGAAAGCTACCCGTGGTGTATTTTATGCCAAAAACAGTAACAATAATGGACCTCATTCCCAACGAATGGAGACGTTACTGGTGTCCACTCAAGCAAATGGTAAATATGAATATTATTCCATTAATCAAGATGTATTAGAGTATGAAAGAGCATTAAACTTCAAATCGTAACTCCTATGTCCTATCCCCAATCACAAATGAATTAGATGACCTGGGACAATTCCATTTTTATCATCTTTTTACCCTTGGGTTTTCTTATTTATGCCATGAAAGATTCACTGGTTGATCTCTAGGCTTTTCTTGTTTTATCTATCATGGAATCAAAGATCCACAACACTAAGTGGCCTTCTCAAGTGTTATAAAAGAATAATGGTAGCATCAATATATTTATTATTTTTTGTTTTGTTTTCAAGACATACCCAGAGGTGCTCAGAGCATATTCCTGGCTCTGCACTCAGGGTCTCTACTGAAAGGGTTTAGGGTTCCATACACGATGTCAGGCATCTAAACTAGATTGGCTATGTGCAAGGCAAGAATCCTACCTGCTGTACTTTCACTTCAGTATTTTTAAAAGACTTTGAAACTTTCCAATCTTGAAAGACATACAGGTCATATAGGGTATTAGAAGCCCACTATAGTCCTTTCGTTATATTCATAGCTCACTTGGGTAACTTCATTCTATTTGCTACCTTTCTTCTTTTCTTTATTAATGTTGACTCTTTTATTTTAGAAGTGGGATTGGTTACTGAATAAAGATGGTATTAACTAAGAATACTAAATGAGATGAAAGTTATAAGAGGCATTATATTGCTGATGTAGATTTCTTTCATTCCCCTTATCCCCTCAATTCTTTCTTATTTTAGTGTCTAAAACTAAATGTATTTGAGGGATCAGGAAATATGGCCTAATCTCTTCTCTAGTGAATTTTATTATTTTTTTTTTTTTTTTTAAGTTTTTTATTTTATTTTTCCCAAAATTAATTACACATTTTAGACGTACAATTGCAAGATGCCATGTAGAGTTTGGTTCTACAGTGTTCCAACACCCATCCCTCTACCCAAATCCATCTCCCATCACCAATGTCCCCCACCCCCCCCTCCCCTCCCCCACACACCCTCAACTACTTGGCAGGTTCTGTATGTCTTTTCTCTCCCTCTCCTCTCTCCCTCCCGCCAAACATTCCTGCACATCGTGGAATGCAGTGGATTAAAGGACATACGGTTTCCACTATTTTGATGGACCCAGCGCCGCTGCAGCCATGCGACCTGGGCTCGAACGGTTTTGCTCTGTTAATCGGTCGGGGTAGTATCCCAGCGCCCAGACAGTTAACAAGTGAAGAGCTGAGCCAGTGTATTGATGAGTACTGAAGGCAGATTCTTCAGGTGTTCGGGTCTGACTTTGTCTGGGCCTGGTGCTGTTCCCTTCTTTACTGACGAAATGGCATGTTGGATTTCAGTTCCTCTAGTGAATTTTAAACTCTTCTCTTTCACCATGGGATCATCCAATGACTGATGAGCAAAGTAGTTAAGAAGCTTCCTTAGAGAATCTTGATCACTTTTGTAGTAGTTAGGTGGTCATTTTCACCTTGGGATCAGGGAGTTATTTGCTTGGTGATTTTTTTTTTTTTTTGAGATCTATATAAAAGCCACTATGCAGTACCTAGAGCTAATGAAGGAAGTAGGATTCCTCTTCCAATCTCTCATGGAAATCACTATCAAAACAAAGGAAGAGATTCTCCAGTAAACAGACAATATGGATTTTGAGTGGAGCTATGTAGAGTGCTGAAAACCCCGCTTTCTGCCACTTCAGCTCTGATGCTGGAGAAACTATCTTCTGCTCTGCTTCTTTTCTCATATAGGAGATTCTTCTATTTGAATTGATTAGCCAGCACCCTAAGACTCTGCCCAGGGGAGTCACCACTGAGGTCACAGGGCCCTTACTTTGGGACCTCCTGCCTTTTCTTCCTGGTTTGTCCAGAGGTTCATGTTCAGCAAAAAAAAAAAAAAAAAAAAAAAAGACGACTGCACTTGCAGGCCTTCTGCTGGGCCTTTGCTTTTGCTGATCTATTTACTAGAAAGGTCTTCTTATGTCCAGACTCTGCCTGTTCTTTTAGGCTCTGTTCACCTTCTCTTATCCTCACAGCAGTATTTCTGAAATTCCTTCTTTACCTTGGAATGTCTTCTTGCCCTCCCTTGAAGCTTCAATGCTTCATAGCTTATTTTGCTAATAAAAGTGCTATTACTTTTTCCTGGTATTACACAGTGATTTGTATTCTGTTTCACCTTACTTTACCTACTTATTATCCCTGTCTCGAAGGCATGAATATTAATTTCTGCATTTCAAGGAGGACACAGTTAACCTACAGTAATATCTGTTGAATCATTCCCTAGTAATAAGTTAATAATAAAACATGTGGACAGTCTTATGGAATTTTTCAAAGAATACTCATATAAATTATCTAAATTAATCCAAGAAATTATCTTCTGTGAGAGCTAGCAGCACAAACCTATTTTACAGATGAGTAAATAAATACTATCTATCACTTCTTTACCGAGGCATTGTGCTAGAAACATTCTACATATAATATCATTCAGTGGCAATAAAAACAACAGTCTTCTTCACTGAGCAGTTACTACTCCCTGACAGGCTCTATATTTAGCTTTTATCAGACATTAACTATGTGATTCACACCAGTATAAAATAGACACTTTTACTATCTTGTTTAATACATGAAGAAACTAAGGCAAATGGAGGTCAAAGAAGGTACCCAAGTTCCACTGTTGAATTTGGCTCTCAAACTAGGTGGTAATTAGAGAGTCAATCATTTACATGTGAGCATATGTTCTCTTTCACACACGGTCTCTTTTTATAGCTCAGGTCTGTTAGCAATGCGAGGAGCCTGCGAGGAATCCATGTTGTATCTCTGAAGTACAATTATGACCATTTCATAGGTGAGAAAACTGAGACCTAAAAGAGATTAAACACTTGTCAATATTTATAATAGATCAGGGTAGTCTTACATATTCCATTTTAGAGATGCAACAACAGCCAGACTAGGTTTAAACAAATTTCCTCACTTCTGGAAATTTTTTTTTTTTTTTTTTTTTGCTTTTTGGTCACACCGGCAATGCTCAGGGGTTTCTCCTGGCTCTGCAATCAGGAATTACTCCTGGCGGTGCTCGGGGACCATATGGGATGCCGGGGATCGAACCCGGGTTGGCATGGGCAGGCTGAGTGCAAGGCAAACGCCCTACCCGCTGGGCTATCGCTCCGGCCCAATTTTTGTTTTGTTTTTAACTGTGCCTATAAAAGCTAGATGTGTCCTAGGATGGAAGACCATTCCAATTAGCGATCAGGAACGACCTGGGCGTAACTAAAGGTACTTGTTAGCTTCTAGAATCACTCCATTTGGTGCTTGGAGTCATGTTAATGGTAGCGCCCAAACTCAGGGTCTTCCGATGTAAGTCCTGTGCTCTATCATTTGAGTTCAGCTCCTGGTTTTTAGACTTTAAGCTCTGTGTTATGCCTAGTGAACTGGGTCGGACAATATAGTACACAGTCCTGGCTCCTAGAGGCCAATACAAAAAAAAAAAAAAAAAAAACCTAGATTATGCTTCTTCCTTATCTTCCTTTTCCCTCTTTTTCTTTTTCAGTAGTTAATGCTGCTTATTAATCATCTATTCTGGTAAATATCTCAAGATGTTTGCAATATCTTGAGATATTTACTAGAGCAATAGTCAAAGGAGATAAAGGTGAAAGTTAGTTCAAAGTGGTCAGTAAAGGGGCCAGAGCTATAGTCCAGCGGGTAGGGCATTTGCCTTGAACGTGGCCGACCTGGGTTCAATCCCGGCATCCCATATGGTCCCCTGAGCACCGCCAGGAGTAATTCCTGAGTGCAGAGCCAGGAGTAACCCCTGAGCATCGCCAAAGGTGACCCAAAAAGAAAAAAAAAGTAAAGGTCAAGAATATGTACAGGAGGTAGGTGGGACAAGCCTTGATTTGGGGAGTCAGGCTTGGAAATTTCTGACCTCAGAGGACACAGAAGTTGTTTCTGCGCTGCTTGGTGCTGGAGATGATGGAGGAAAGTGTGCGAGAGTGGCCCACAAGGCACGGTGTGCAGTGGCCCAAGACCTAGAGCCCAAGGTGGAGAACTTGGGACACTGGAGAGCAACTTCTTTCAGTGACGGATCAGGGCTCCTGCTGACAGGCTGGGGCCAGGAGTCGAGGACACCATCCAGTTTGGAACTGGGAGCGTGTCTCCACTCAGCAGCACAACAGAGAGCAGACACCGTCCCCTCGCAACACTCCACTTCCTCCGAGACTCTGAAATGGGCAGAAGACTTTTTGACTCTGTCCGCGCCCTGCTTTAGAGAATGCCCTGAGCATCTAACTGACCAGCTGTGAGCCTGCCTTGCCTGTGAGGCGTTGCAGAGGAAGAGTCAGGGCTTCGCCTTCTTTGCAGGCACCATTATGCTGACCGATGGCCCCTGACATGGACTCACTCAGAATTACCTGCAAAGGGGGCCAATGGTTTTTACATCTCCTGGCCTGGAAATTGGAAATGACCATGGAGAAGAGAATCAACTGACCTTAGCAGGCAGTGTGGGGTGGGGGGGTGGGGTGAGAGGGGTGGGGTGCACTGGTGGGGCGCAGAGGAGGTGAAGGGGGAGGAGGAGAAGGTGTGAACTGGAAAACAGGAGTCTGGACCCCACATTGGAATGAGCGACACTTAACAGAGGTCTACTTCCTGCCGCCACCTGGTAGGGGAGTGGAGGCTGCCAGGCTCTACTTCAGTTGTGTTCCCCCTCCACCCCCCCTGCGGCACATTCCAACCCCCCCCCACCCCCACCCCCACCCCCAGGCTCAGTTTCTCCATCTGCAAAGCAGACTACTACTTCCCAACACCTCCCCCAACGCTTGGTTTCTTAGGAGATTTCTAAGAATGGATGAAGAGCCAAGCTTCCCCCTCCTCACCCCCACCCCTGGCCCCACACCCGGGCAGCTCCTTCCCCAGACTGTCCTGGAACCCCGGCCCAGGCTCCCGGCCAGTTCTGGAATCCGCCACTGGGCGGTGGTAAGAGAGAGCGAGGGGACTTGGGCACGTCGGTGAATGTGCGTGCGTGACAGAGGGCTTTGCAATGAATCATTTTGAATCTAGCAGGGCAGCACCTGCTGCGCAGCCTCCCGAAGTAGAGCGAGCAACACGATCATTCAAAAGCTGCCGCTTTCCATTCACGTCTATAATTAGCAAGCCGGCTGCGGCAGCTCGCCTTCGCCTGGCGGGGCGGGGCCTGCGGTGGTGGGCGGGCCGGTGGGCGGGGCCGAGTCTCCTGTCCCCGCCCCCGGCCGGCTCTGGCCCCGCCCGCTCCCCTGGGCGTCTCGGGACGGCCCCATCCTCCACCCTCCCGGGGTAGGGGCTTGGCTCGCAGCCGCAGGATGCCTTCGCCGCTTGCCGGGTGGGCGCCAGGACCGTCCTCCCCCCTGGGACCACTCCGGGCCCGTAAATAAGCACCTTGGCAGATGCGCTTCTAAGAGGGCAGCTATATTTAGAGTGGCATCCCCTTGCAGCCCCGCCGGCCCGCGTCCCGCCCTCTTCCCCCCTCCCTCCCTCGGGTCGCCCCGCCCGCCCGCTCCTCGCCGCCCCTCCCCGCCGCCTCTCCCTCTTTGTCGCATTACATAGTAATCTGAGATGCATGGGATGAGCTCCAGGGAACAGAATGTACTTGGCAGAGACGCAGGGCTTGATGTCTGCAAAATGTCGGAAACGCAGCCAAGAGCTGCTAACTGGGTCATTAACCTCCAAAAGCGAAGCGAGGACTGTAGGCCCGCTCTGCCTCCCTTCATCTCGCCAATGAAAGTGCCTCAGTGTGAAGGGAAGAAAAAGCCCAAGGTTGGCTGCTTTGATTTCTAGGCACCAAAGGCCTGCCCGGGCCCCTCCTCCAGCCTGGGCGCTCCGGGCCGCTCTAGCCCAGCGTCCAGCGGGACAAGTGGCCTTTGAAAGGCCCAGTGATCCCGCGGGGCTGCTCTCGGGCCTCTGAAGACATGTTCGCTGACCGCCCTGCTCTGTCACAAGCTTTGGCCCATTTTTATGTAAGAATGTTCTAGGGTCCATTCTAGAGCCTCACAAGTGGGGGTGAAGGCGGGATTCCTCATTGTCCTCCTCAGCTCCCCTCAGATTTTCCTTCTGCTCCCCTCCTCATCCCTTTGTCTCCTCAGAGAGAGAGAGAGAGAGAGAGAGAGAGAGAGAGAGAGAGAGAGAGAGAGAGAGAGGGGAGAGATGGAGAGAGAAAGAGGGGGAGAGAGAGGGGAGAGAGAGGGAGAGAGACAGAAACAGAGAGATGAGAGAGAGGGAGAGAAAGAGAAACAGAAGAGAAGAGAAGAGAAGAGAGAGAGAGAGAGAAAGGGGAGAGAGAGGAGGAGGAGGGAGAGGGGAGAGGGGAGAGAGAAAGAGGGGGAGAGAGAGAGGGAGAGAGAGGGAGACAGAAACAGAGACAGATGAGAGAGAGGGAGAGAAAGAGAAACAAAGAAGAAGAGAAAGAGAGAGAGAGAGAGAGAGAGAGAGAGAGAGAGAGAGAGAGAGAGAGCTGTGCTGTGGCCGTTGGTTGGGGCCTGAAGACTTGGCTTGGCTCCAGCCCACTTGAGTTCTTTCTCTCGCTGAGTGACCTTGGATGAGTCACCCATTTGCCTGCTCCTTAATCCCTTAGGTGTCAATTGTTCGCTATAATAGCCCTCACCTGGCCTCTCTGACACTGTACAAACTTGCAAACCTCCAGATCCACTGTCAGAGACCAACCCTGGCCAGTTCTGCTTCCATCCTGCTGAAAATCTCGGGTCCACACTTGGTCTGAAGTGAGTGAACTTCTAGAAACTGGGAATGTGCGTCGTTTCACCAGGAAGCTTCAAGTGTTTGAACGCTCACCAGGGAGAACCCCTAAAAATCCACCCCCTCACATTGTCTAGCCATGTCGGATTGCCAAACAGACACTTCCCCTGATGTCTAAACTCTTCTCCAGCAGCTGGTTGGCAGAGAAAGTGTTGCTCCTGAAACCAGAAGAGGAGCTGCGGTTCCTGAAATGACAAGACTCCCTTCCTTGCTGAAGGGAAACTCGTGGGCCTGGGAAGACCAGCAATCGCTGCAGAGATGTAAGCCTGGACATCTGGGTGGTTTCAATTGAAGCCCAGGATGAGAGGAGCTGATTTGTCAACCCTCCTTTTGAAAGGAGGGCCGGTGACCCTAGCGGTGTCGCTACAATTAGAACTGTCAACCCAGGCCTGGGTCCCCATCCGGCCTTATCTCTCCCTGGCTTTCCCCTGCACTCAATTCTCTTGTCTCCTCAGCAGGGCCCTTACACAGAGGCCCTGCACTGCCCTGCCATTGGGCTTTGATGGATGGAGGCTTCTTTAAGACCAAAATGACCCAGAATCCTTGAGGCTTCTCAGTGTCACTCACTGAGGCTTTGTGTGCCTGTGCATTCCGGAACGCTCTGCTCAAAGGCCGACTTCCCTCTAGATGTGATCATTTTCTCCTTGACCTCTTCTTGGGATATGAGCATAGTGATTCAACATAGCCCTCCAGGTCTGGGATATGCCATCGTTGTGCTTATTATTTCTTTCTGATGCAGTAGGAGTATCTCCTAGGATAGGCCTGGCTGCTCTCAGCCTGATGGTTAAGGGCCTCTGTATCCTAGTTGGCCTCACCGTTCTTACCTTACTTAATCTGCCTGTTGTCCGGATACAATATTACTAGCTCTAGCTCGGGGCCAGAGCAATAGCATAGCAGGTAGGGCAGTTGCCTTGCACGTGGCTGACCCGGGTTCGATTCCCTGGCATCCCATGTGGTCCCCTGAGCACCACCAGGAGTAACCCCTGAGCACTGCCAGGAGTGATGCAAAAAGAAAAAGCAAAAAACCAAACAATATTACTAGTTCATTCATTCACTCTGAGGTGCTCTGATATGGAGCCATTGTAAGACCACTTTATTAAGCATCTCCAGGCAAGGACCCGGCACAGTAGAAGCACCCTAATCAAGGCGGTGTGCTGCCTGGGAGAGCATGTCAATGCTCTTTCTTACCCAATTCCCTGGGGTGCTCAGCCCCACCTCTTCTCCAGTACAGAGACTCTGCCGAATTTGTTACTCTTCCTCTTCTCTGGTGAGAAATTTCAGTACCACTTTCTTTCTGACCAGCCTTTCCAGGATTTCAAAATGTTCTAACCAACCTAAAGTTGCTTACCCCAATTCTTCCCATTCTTCTTGCCTCCTAAATACTAGGTCTGCCCTGGGCTGCTGGAAATAGATATTGAACACCAGAGAAGGACAGGACCTGGTCTGTGGGAAGAAGCCCTCATTCCTAACCTCAACTAGATATTTAGCTTGCCCAAATTCTTTGACAGAACAACTCTTAAGAACTGCCTTTGTTTATGTGGCAGTCTTAGGAGTGATCAGTTTAAAAGCTCAGAGCTGCTCCATGATAAATATGTAGTTGATATTCTAGGTCTGGTTCAGAAGTTAGGAAAGACAAGATCCCTTGTCCTTTTTTTTTTTTTTTTTTTTTTTTGCTTCATAAGCTTTCTCCAAAGTGAGCCTGTTGGCATGAATGTTTGTTGACTTATTTTTAAAAGATATCAAGCTTTTGGAACTAGCAGCAGGCAAGATGCCTGGCCTTGTGAAGGGAGAACCGCGTCAGGAAGCCTGGGTCTTCTTTCTCCTTCTCTGACTCACTGCTTTCTGGAGGATGAATCATATGACCTTTTGGGCACTGGGTCTTACTTCCCTTCAGCTCCAGTGTAAAATGGGTGTATTTGCCATTCCTACCACACAGGAGGGGGCTGAGGTTTTAAAAGGCTTTGGTAATTGCACAAAAAAATATTATGAGAAGTAAATATGTGCTCTGAGTGTTTTTGACTCTCTGGAGAGGCATGTATGAAGAGCATGTGAGGCCATTTATGATGCGGCTTTCGTTTTTCTGGGACACCTTCCTTCAAAGACAGTCACCTCCTAGGAACTAGAAGTGGGCAAGAGAACCGGATTCAATAATGAGACTGGTTTGGGTGGGAGCAAGAATAACTTGAGCTTTCAGTTTGCAACGGAAGGAGGAGGGAGGAAGATCAGCATAAAAAGCAACCAGGACTGTTCTTGTGTGGGCTTTGGTGCCAGACTCTTCCTTAAGGACACTGGGGGCTCATTGAAGGGGAGAGAGCAGGGGATTGGCATAATCTGCATGCAGAGCTATTGGAAAATAGCTCCTAGGTGGAAGAACAGTCTTTGGCACTGACCAATCCCAGTTCGGTCTTAAGCTAATGAAAGCTCCCCTCTGTCTCAGCTTCAGTCGCATTGTCTAAATTAAACGGGCCAAATCATTCCAAATAACAAAGACGCTGTGATAGTAGTAAAGACTCAGAATAAATGGAGACACAGTGGGGAGGAGGATGGAGAGTAGAGGAGAAAGGAAGAGGAGGAAGGAGGAGAGGAAGAGAGACAGAGAAAGATGCAAGGATGGAAGGAAGAGGGCAGGAGAGAGAAAAGAAAGAGGCTGTGGGCAGAGAGAGAAGCCATAGGGAGGTTGAAGAGGGGACAGAGTAGAGCACATTTGGACAGAGGGTCTCTGTGGAAAGTAAAGACCACTCACAGACACAAAGTCAAGTCTAACAGTGTTGTTCTTCAGGGAGGAAGTCTGCCCAGCCCTTAGATTGTTGACAGGTTCTAGGGACTCCTTGTGTATCCAAAGTCCAGAAAAAATTTATTTCTTCAGGCTCTTACATAGCACATCTGTACTTTGAGGCCTGGTCAATAACCTCTGTCTAGACTTGTCTGCTCTGTAATTCCTAGATCAGCTGAGACAGCTGATATTTGAGAAGATTGTATTTAGCTTCATGCTATCCCATTCCTCAAGATGCTTTTAAATCTCCCTCTCCTGTGTTATGTTTCTGGGAAGGTCTGTACCATCCAAGGCTACACGGATTGGGCCCTCAGATATTTTTCTTAGAAGTAGGATTTAAAAATGTGCCTTTTTTTTTTTGTTGTTGTTGCTTTTTGGGTCCACCCAGCGATGCTCAGGTGTAAGTCCTGACTCTGCACTCGGGAACTACTCCTGGTGGTGCTTGGGGACCATATGGGATGCTGGGGATCCAACCCAGGTCGGCTGTGTGCAAGGCAAATGCCCTACCTGCTGGATTATCACTCTGGACCTGCAATGTGCCTTTAATGTTATCAAGGTCCACTTTTAGAATGACATTTGGAAGATTCTTTGTTATGAAGATGCTATTGAGAGATTGTTAAGTGATTGAATGGCATTACATACAGTTTTGCATAGAAAATACCAGTAAACTCATAAAGTACAAAAGGAAACATCATTAAAATGTCAAGATCATTTTGGGGTTTGCTTTAGGTTCAGGAAACTTTGTGCTACTGGTTTTAGTTGGATTTCAAAATACTTGTAATTTATCATATGTTGCCTTGACTATTTTTAATCAATAATGTTTATGTAAATAAGTAGAGTAAGTATTCAGTTGGTCTCACGACAGTGAATAAAAGGGAGAAAGAAACTTATGAATAGTAATTACTTGAAGTTCTAAACTTAGATAAAGTTGAAGATCAAATGTTAGCACTTCATGAGAGAAAACAAATTCTAACCAGACAATTGACTTAATGCTCCGCTCTTTGAGTTGAAGTTTTGTGGGAGAATTTTCAAAGGGATTGTGATTATCTATAAGCAATGCAAGGACTCAATGGTAATTATAAGAAGACAAGTTAAACAGTCCTGGGAGGGTTACAGGATTAGCAAGCAGAGAGGTTATATAGTGGAAGTTCAATTTAGCCTATCAGGACACCATAATCCAGGTTCATTCTTCCAATTACTGTATGACCTCAAGATCTTTGTCTGAGCATTTAGTAAATGATAGAGAGCAGTTGAGCTCCAAGGATTCTGCTCGTGCTTGTGTTCCCGTGCCCAAAATAGCACCTGTGTGCAGACGGATGGAGTTTGACATCTCATCCATAAATCAACTGAAAAATCATTGCCCTCACACCATAGCACCACTGGTCGCGACTGAAGAGCATACATGGATGGGAAGAGAGATGTGACTGGAGAATTCTGGCACCATCTCTGAGCCTCTCTCTACAGGGGAGTGTCTGTTCACTGAATGAGCGAACAAACAACTCTGTTGAAATTGCCTCCCTTGATTCCCTAAGGGGCAAACTCAATTATGATTAGAAAATGCTCGAATCCCATAGTCTCAAAATAGGAAACAAATTTGACTAAGTCTATGGATCTACTTCCTTATACCATAGACTAAGTTTATGGATCTACTTCCTCCACCATTATCCCTGCATTAACATATGCCTCAGAGACCTGGGCCCTACGAAAGCAGGATGAGAATGCTATTCGGGTCTCCAGAGAGGAATTGAAAGAGCTATGCTTGGAATATCACGCCTCACTCAAGTGAGAGAAGGAATCCGGAGTTCTGACCCCCGTCGCTATTCCAGAATCAGGGACGCTGTCTCGTTTGCCAAGGCAATGAGCAAATCGATGAATAACTGGATTCAAGTGATCAAGTGATGATGGATCTACTTCCTTACTTGATAAAGACACTGAGGTTTAAAAAAAAGGCTTGTGTGAGACACTTGGCCCAAGACCCAGGACCTGAAAGATGCAGAACTAGGAATGAAGCCCATATCCGGCCTGTCCTGTGGTGTTCATTTTTTTCCCCCTTTCTCTGAAGCTCAGTGTTTGGATTTAATGGATAAAACCCTTTGTTATATCACTCAGTTCCTAGACTTTAATTTTCTTGTTCCTGGACTCAATATCCTTTGTGATTTCTGTTACTTCTAGTTGAAGCTTCATTTCTGTATCATGATTTGGACTCTGTCCATGATATTTTCCACCACTTAAAAAATGTATGAGTGCAGTGTGGATGATTACATGGGCAGGCTAGACAGGTGATCTTGTTTAGGTGGTTCGGACTGTTTCTGACACACGCCTACCCTAGTTAACCTTCTCCTGACGTGTCTGTTCTCGGCTCCCTTTCCATCCAATTGCTGCCCTGACAAATTCCTTCATTTATTTCCTGTCTCTTGTGGATAAGTTTGACTTTTTTTTTGGGGGAGGGGAGGGCGAGTAATGGGAATAGAAGGTATAGTTGGCAAACAATGTCTTTGGTAGAGTTTAGCTAAATGATGAAGAGACTCCTGTAGAGTAGAAGACAAGATGGAGCAATGCGCCGTCTTTCGGGTTGGCACTGAGGCTCACGGAACAGTCAGCCCTCTGGTGAAGAGGGTTGAAATAGTCCTCCCAGAGTTTCTGTCTTGCTGACCCAATTCTGCTCCAAGAGCGCCCTCTGCTGGGTTACAGCGGGACCTGGAGGGCTCAGCCATCTTGGAGGTAAGGCCAGCAGTAACTGAAAGGAAGGAAAGTCAAACTGGGATTCCTTTGAGGGATGGGTTCCCACTCTGGGCAGCGCAGAGCGAATCCTGTTTAAACATAAATTCCTAATAATACGACTACGTTCCATGAGCATACCGTGCTTCTCCATTCTTTGTCCTTCTACTTTGATTTCTCATTGGTCTCAGTTGCTGATTAGCACTCGGGGACAAATTTCATTGTGACGATTTAACCTCTCTGTACTGGGATTTAAAAAAATTCTTTTAAAAGGAAACTGAATCTAGTGAAACAGGATAAAATTATAAATTCTGCCCTTTTTGAGGTCTATTTGCTAGATTACAAAACATTAAGTTACTAATTTCCTTTCTCAAATGGTTTGGTGACTGGCTAAAATTTTTCATTGGTTAGTCATTCCCTACTAGAATAAAAATGTTCCCCCCACCCCCCCAGGGCAGATGGGATCCTCCCAGCAATTGTCAAGAGGTTCAGAGGCCACTTCCAGCGGTGACCAACATATCCTGATAATTTAATGCTCCTCTAACCCAGGGATGCTCAAAGGCCACAAGGTTGTCCAGCAGCATTTGGGACCTCCAGACATACATTCTGGTGCTGGGGTGGGCCATACAGTTGTAAGGATAGAACCTACAGTCTTATATCTGTAGGTCTAGCACGTGCTCCTGGTCCTGTAGCTATCTCCCTGCCCGCTGAACCAAGATATTTTACTGCGCTATTCATGGAACACTTGTGAATTTATAATACATTATTTTGTTTACATGCCATTTATCAATACTAAGAATATGCTTCTTTTAAATAAGAATTTCACCTTGATCTGTTTTTTTAACAGAAATTAAACTATTGAAACTTGAAAATGTATTTAAATATAAAGGCCTGAATTTCATATTAAAAATCAGCCTTAACAAATGAATACATAATCTTGTGCTTTTGAACAAGGCAGAAGACCCTGCTTAAATAATTAGCTCTTTCACACAAAAAGCAATAATCGATAGGTTGAATTGTAGCATTTTTGCTATTGAAGTTAGTTTTAGTATGTTCTTTAAGCAAAAACCACTTGATAAAACACCAGCTTTAGGGGTTGGTAAACTTTAAGGTGTCATGTAGGCAACGGGAAAGGTTTTGACTAGGATAAATGAAACAGTGATATGGTTACCACAGTAATTATGTTAAAAAGAAAAGGAGATGCAAGTTGGCTAAAAGCTGAAAGCCAAATCTATCTTTCGTGATAACACAGAAAGTAAAATCAGAGCAATTTCCCCCAAAGCTTGTGGCAGTACTAGAGAAAACTCAGTTGGGATGATTGTCGGATTCTCAACTTGGCCTTTCACGCCCCCTGCACTACCTTTCTGAGATGAGAGGAAAAAAAGACTTAGAGGTAATTGAACTAAAGTGCCTGTGGAAAGAGCCACCAAATCTGGCCACTAAATCCAAAAAGTAATAGAAAAGGGTTTTTGTAACTCAAGCTCTGTCCAGTTTCACTGTTTCCTTAAGAGACTGAGAATGGGGCATTCAGCTACTTTCCCCACACTGACCCCTAATTCTGTTTACACGCAGACTGGCCAGATGTTAGAGAAATAAAATAAACAGTTGCAGCTGTAATGGGGGTAGGGAGAAGGGTGGAAGCCTCGAGGTTCCCAGGTTTTGATCTAGCGGATCACACTTGATTTTTACTACACACTCCGAGTTTACAGCTTTTTAGCACTCACTACAAAGCTGAATTTTACCACTTCATGTTGAAACTGACTCTGAACAGTTTCAAAGTTCAGCAATGAAGTGCATCCTCATGGTAGTATTAGTGATAGAGGCAGTACCGCACCTTACAATCTGGGGGTCCCTTTTCCTTCCCCCACGCTGCCTTCCCTAGCAGACCCAGGCTAGGATGGGCGCCATGTGGGAGGTGTTTTGGTGAGCAGTGCCTGGTCTCTGGGGTTATGTAAGACCCAGTTTAATCCTGGCCTAGTCATTCACTGCCCATGTGATTTTAGTTGCTTAACTCCAAGCTCTATTATTCTTGTATTTCCTTAAAATAAACACATAGTAATTATTTTTCAAATTGAAAGGACTGGGTGACAAACTATATTTGAGGTTTAGGGTATTCAGCGGTGTCCAATCAATTCTAGTTATGGCAGTTCTTTCCTGAGGGTTTTTTTCTTTTTTCCTGGATGCTATAGGACTAATTTGGGAATATCTAGGGTAAAGCATTGCACTGTTTCTTAAGGGCTTAGAAAAGATGATGACTTGCTATTATAATAATAGTCTTCTATTTATATGTGTTCAAATATTCTTAAAGAATTTCCCCTCCATTTTATTGTGAAAAAAGTAAACTCTAAAGCAAGGCTTCTTTTAAACACCCATTTATTCACTTCTTATACGCTCATTCCTGATTCACTAAACTCTATGTCACTTATCTGTTCATGTATCTGTTCTTTGCTTCATCTATCAACCTACAATTTTAGGAGTTTTAATCTGTGTGCAGGCATCAGTACAATTTCCCTGAAATTCCATAGCATGAGTAATGTTAGAGTTCAATATTTGTTTACTGTTTTTCAAACATGCATGCAATGAATTGCATAGTGTCATTTCTACATTTGCAGAGTTTAAACAAGTGCAGACCTCTGCAGATCCCAGAGGTAATTTCCACCTGATATTCAAAGCATTCATATCATTCATATCTGTCCTCAGTTCCAGTTTTTCCAAGCTGGAGGCCAGCTCTTTCCTGAGTTTTTCTACCACTTATTTGGTCTGTCCTGAGGTGTGGTCTATTCTGGAACTTCACGTATATGAGTAATATAGAATGTGCTTCTGTGTGAGTATTCTTATTTTCCACACATATTTCTGATACCGTATGTATTGGAAATTTGCTCATTTTTCCAAGAAAATGCTCTTTCAGGAGTGCCATCACATTCTTAAGATTACACATCTAGGAAAAGAGTGGAGGGAAGGTCACAAAGGCGGTGGGATTGATGTTGGAACATCTAAAGCCCATACAACTGTATTATGAACAATTTTGTAAATCATGATGTTTAAATAAAATAAATATATAAAAAAAGAATACCCATCTAATTAAAAAAACTGATTTGTATACACAAAAAATAAAAATGTTCTGGAAGAAAAATCACCAATATATGTACATAAATATCTCCTATGAGAGAGGAGGAAATGGATAATTTTATTTCTGAACTTGTAGCACTCATATTGCCTGAATTTTTAATATTAGTGCTTTTAAAATGCAAAGAGCAAATAAAAGTACTGAGAACAAAACAAAGCAGGAAATTCTATGTGGACTGTGAAGGGCTGAGAGCATTGTGTTGTTTGAGTGAGGAAACTTTTCTCTGGGTTCTCTTCTCTCTGCTATGGATCAACAGGGCCAGGAAAGTGATTGAAGATACAATCTTGGACTGAAAGTCTAATCAGAAAAAATATGAAGGGTAGAGAGAATATATAACATGGGCAGGTTTTACAAGGGGAATACTGAAGGGATAATCAGGATAGCTAAAAGAGAGAATTCTAAAAGGCGAATAGAGAAGAGTTCAACAAATGGAACCATAGCCATAGATTCCCCCAAAGTTTCATATCACTAAGAGACCTTTAAGGAACACTTACTGTGACTGCCCATTTTGAAAGTGAGAAATGAGGCCCTACTTAAGAGAATTATCTGTAATTTCATTTAATAATTGAACGTTGAGCTGACGCCAGAGGTCTTGGTGATTATTAGACTCCCTCAGGACTGGCCCATCATGGTGGTGCTTCCTGTGAACACTGCCAGATTCTTAGGTGCCTAATCCCTGGATTCCAGTTTTGGAGATAAAATTCAAACACAAACTGATGCTTGCTCAGAATAACAGCAGAGAATCTGAGCCAATGATCAACAGCTTTCATTGAGATTCTACCTTCAGTGGGAGAGTGGGCCAACATTTGACAGATCTAACTCAGAGATGAGGAGGAATTTCTTGAAAAGAATGTTTTGAAACTGCTTAGGACGACCCCAGTGTTTAGAGAGTAGACAGACAGAGAAGGAAAAAAAATCAAGAGGAGAAGATGAGAATGAGAAGCAATTGGTCAATAGGCACCAGGGCTTCCATTATACCAATGATAGGAGTGAGGGGTATCGTCATTGTCCAAAACACAGATTCCACGGAACTGAAACATGAGATCACTGCAACTTTGTCAAGTGCTGTCAAGTTGAAAGGCAGGAGTTGAGTGGGGTTTGGGAAGGGAATCTGGGAACACTGGTGGAGGGAAGACGACGTTGGTGGAGGGATTAGTGTTGAATTATTATATGCTTAAAGCTCAGCTATTGGTAAATTTGTAAATCATGGCTCTTCAGTAAATTTTTTTTAATTAAAAAAAAGTATTTTTTTTTGCCACTGATAATGATTAAGTTTCAGGCATACAGTGTTCCAGCTCCAATCCCTCCTGAGTGCACATTTTCCACCATCAATGTCCCCTGATTCCCTCCCCACACCCCCAGCCTGCCTCTATGGTTGGCACTTTGCCTCTTCTCTCTCTCTCTCCCCTTCTTTTGTATATTGTGGCTTGCAATACATACATTTAGGGGTTATCATGTATATCCCTATCTATGAGAATACAGTACAGTAGACGCTCACATGCTGAAAGAGCTGAAATGTGGCGTTGCTTGTCAGGCTCTATCTCTCAAATTTCCTCCCACTTAAAAAACAAATAAATCCAGGACTTGGATTCTTTCTTGGAGGCCTGACCCCTAGTGGTCACCATCATGGCTTTGTATGGGAGGGGGCAGAAGGGGAGGGCAAAGAAAATGGGGCCAACCCAGACTGCTTTTGACATTGAAAAGGAACCTTAGACATTCCCCAGCCAGATGATCTAATTTCACCAACTGGAGACCAGAGACCAAGTGGAAAAAAATGATTCCCCCACATAAGTGACTTTGCATCACAATTTGGAATGGAACCTAGGACCTTTGCTGGTGCTTAGGTTGGACAGACAATTCATACCTCATTTGGAATCTTTCAGCTTTAGTCGATCTAGAAACTGAACGCTTGCTAAGTATTTGCGTTTAAGAATCTCCTGTCAAGGGCTGTTGATGATGTAGTAACAATAAGCTATTTTCTGCGAAAAATTGTATCTAGAAAAGTGATATATTCTCTTCTGAGCATGGCATCATAGACAGATGATCCCAGACAAGCTATCACTCTTCCTGAGCCTCAATTTATCAAAACAAGGTAAGCTAAATGAGCATTACTTATGGTTTGTTCAACTAAAAAAGAATTAAGTGTTTGAAGCATATATTGTAATGTGACTCAGAGTTCTTTGCATCATTGAGATCCAAGGCATTTTTGTGGATCAAACTTTGAGAGAACGTCTACAAGTTCTCTAAAACAGTATGTACTTGTTAATGAATCTGTGCTATTTTGGGGGAGAGAGTTGTATAGATTTCATAAAGAAGGTTTAGGATCACAACATTATATGTAAAATGGCTGACTTAGAATAGAAAACACAGTTAAATTTCAAAGAAAATGAAAGACAAAAGCTATGACATTTTACAGTTCTGACTTTACAAGTTAGACTTAGTGTACCTCACTCCCTTGTTGACAGAGACAGCAGGTACAAGCATAGTACTGCCACATTCAGCCCACTGGGATTCAGTTCTCAGTCTTCCCTCCTCTTAGAGGATGGCAAACATAGATTATGCTTTAGATATAGCACTCTGGTATCTGACAGAAACCCTCTATTTCTTTCTGTAGCTTTGACAACTGCCCACAGCACATGGAATGATGAGCAGTTCTTGCCCGTGTCCTCCCGTGTTACAAAGGGTCAACAGAGCCCCCTGCCCCAGTCTGTTTACACCAGTTGTTAAATTATAAAATTTAAATATTACACAAACAAACCAAGTGTCAGTGTGGAAAGAAAGTGACTTGTTTCAATGAAAACTAAGTGAATTGCTTTGGGCTCAAAGGGAACACTTTTGCTGAAAAATAATCTAAAATTAGTTTGAGAATGAGACAACTGTTAAGGAATGACAAATAATAAACTATGGAAGAGTTCTGGAAAATTTTTTGAAGTTTTCCTTCATGAAAGCAAAACAAAAACAGGGAAAAATTAAAACACCCCAAACTGGAAAGGATGGAGGAGAGGCTATAGGAATGTATTGTTCAAGGAAAATGAGACAGTATTGCAGAAATGGAAAATGTACTTAGAAGAGGCTTTTTCCCCCAACTGTCTGGGAACTGAATGACTTCAGTTAAAATATGTGCATTCATATAATCCAAGTTTTAACCCTCTCTGATTAGCTGACACTGGTGTCAACAGGTGAGAAGGATTTAGAATTAAGATTTCAAAGGGAGGCTCTAGAGAACTGGTTTACTTGTGTTTCCTGAGTGTTATTCTCTTGAGGGGTTTGGTCTTTTTTCAACCTCCTGTAAGATCTCATTTTATTCCTGTAAGTTTATTTCTTGTTGACATTTCCCACAGACCTTTCCCCTCGATAGTTGAGAAGTTTTGCTCAGATTCAGAGCCAAGAATTCATCATCCAAACCTGCTAAATAATGGTTGTTCACCTCAGCATTTTAAACAGTAAATCTGGAGTCAGATTCACCATTCAGTGTCTTAGAATTTCAACAGAGCAGGACCATTTGCTGTGGTTTCAATACTATCCTCCCTCTTTTCAGATAGTAAGAGCAGCTGATAACGTTCTTATCCTAACTTTATCTTCTGGAGAATGTATACTATTGAAACAAAATGACCGATTTTGACAAAATATCATGTGATATTGCTTGATGTTTATGTGCTCATGAGAATTATGATCATAAATAATTTTAGCTACATTTTATTGAAAACCATTTAAGATAGTATAGTATATTAAACGAAGAAACAGGCAAAATATAATGAACTCCATGATTCAAAATATAACAAATGTGCACCTGAAATTATTGAGCAGGGGGCATTTGAGGTTTTCATGTTTTATTAAACTTTTACTTAAGTGTCATGCTTTCAATGATTATAAAATCCCATATTATGCAATGATTCACTCATTTCCTTCCTTCTTTCTTTCTTTCTTTCTTTCTTTCTTTCTTTCTTTCTTTCTTTCTTTCTTTCTTTCTTTCTTTCTTTCTTTCTTTCTTTCTTTCTTTCTTTCTTTCTTTCTTTCTTTCTTTCTTTCTTTCTTTCTTTCTTTCTTTCTTTCTTTCTTTCTTTCTTTCTTTCTTTCTTTCTTTCAACTTTGCTATGCTGAGAGGCCTTGAGATGTCTGAGGTTTGACTTAGATTTGCCCAGAACCACAGCATTTCCTCCCTGAAGACTGAGGATTAGGCAATAGTTCACTTGATTATAGATGGCCTGTCTTGAAAAGTGTCTTTGTGCTCATACATAACTGATTCTCTCATTCTGCAAATGAAATTCATTATAGCACCTACCATCAATTTGTTGTGAACAGGTTGCTTATCCTTTCTATACCTCTGTTTTCTCACCCTAGAAAATGAAACAATAAAAGTACCTTTGCAGAGGTTTATTGCATGCTTTAGAGATATAAAAACAGCCCAATTGCACAGGCACAGGGCTTAAATTAGTATAATAAAAATTAGCAATTGAAACAAGGCCAAAATTCCTTTTCCTCACTTCAATTATTTTACTCTTGTACATTAAAATATTTCATTTTAATCCAGTCTATAATCCTTTCCTTTGCTGAGTATGGGCACAAAAATGGCTATTCTAGAGACTGGAGTGACAGTATAGTGTGTTGGTTGCTTGTCTTGAATGTGGCTGACCTGGGTTCAATCCTTGGCTCTACATATGGTCTCTCACGTCCCACTAAGAGTAATTCCTGAGCCCAGAACCAGAAGTAACTCCTGAGCACCTCTGAGGGCTGCAGTCAAAAAAATCCTAAAAAAAAAGAATTTTGTGTCAGACTCACTTATCAGAGATCCAACAGCATATATTCAGTCTGAATTACATAGAAAAATTGTCAGGGGTTTGATTTACGTATTCCCAGTATCAGAAGAAGATGGTACATACTAAAGAGAACAAGCCTTAAATAAAAAATAACCTGACGCCAATCCTACATCTCTTTATGGCTCCCTCGACCTCTCATTCTACACTTACTTTAATAAGCCTCAGTTCTCTTCCTGGCAGAAGGTTATAAGTCAGGAGACAATCCTTCCTATGCAGATGCGATACAAGTCCTTTGTAAAATATAAAGTGGAATACAATTAAAAATGGTTATTTTTTAAAAAATTACTTCTACTTTTAAAATACAAACACTCTATTCAGTATGTCAGGCATTACCCCAAGGACTTAAAAATGAATTAATTGACTGGATTCCATAGCAGTTCTATGAAGAAAGTTCTATTATCCTTGCTTTTACTCAGAGAGACACTAGGTGACTAAAGAATTTACCCACACCGCAAAGTTGGTAGTGGTGATGCTGAGGTCTGAACCTGGGATTGCAGAGTCTGGCTGCAGAGTCCATGCATGATTGTTATGTAACATTATTATTACTGAAAGATTTTTGGCAAAAAAGATCAAGAAACACAATTTCTAGTCTTTTAATTTTCTTTACAAGTTTCAGCTCAATTTAGTTTAGTCCAATCCAACCAAAACAGTTGCTTCCAGTGCAAACCAATCCAAGCTTATTCAGTTTAATTGAGATAAACCCAATAAACATGTTTGAATGGCTTGTTTATTCCAGAAAGCACTGTCGTTCACAGTATCAGAGCTTACAGAGAAGAGAAGTAACCAAGAAACTTAAGTCTTGATGTGGAGTGGCAATTTACATATAAAACTGACGGTAGAACTTATCCATACAATCTAGTTAGGGTGGGGAAGATAGAAGGGAATGGGCTTGGGGTTCTTCGGGAAGGGAGGTGGGTACATTAGTGATAGGGTGGTGTTGGAAATCTGTGCTTGAGAAACCAAAGGATCCATAGAAAACACAGAATCTCAATCAATACAAATTTATTAATTAAATGATGATGAAATATAACCTTTTCATTTCTTAAGGCAGAATATTTTACGGTTATTAAGAATATTCAAAATAGTCTTAAGGCAAAAAACAACTTTCTTTTCCACAAATCATTGACAGCAAAGTAAAGGAGCAAACTGAGGGTTGGGGGAAGAGCTGAATTATAGATCCTTGGGACTTCTTTCAGGAGAAAACAGATGGCCTTTCACTTATGACTCTGACTCTGAGATCATTACCCTCTGTCTAATTGTAACCAAGGTGGCCAGCAGCCTTCCTTGGCTATTTTAAACTCATCCTAGTGACCTGATATGTGTTTCTTGTTTCTCTTCTATTAAATGTTCCAAGGGAAATTTGCATATTGATGGGATTTTCTATCTTTTGACCATTAAAAGTGATAGTCTATATAAAACACCTTGAAGGTTATCTCGCCTATAGTTGGTACTCAGAAGGAGGCAAATATGCCCATCATTATCCTAAACCTTTGTGATCTGAATGTTCCTCCAGAGTCCCCTCTAAAGAGAGGGAAACTTAGAATAGCCCACAAGCTTAACTGCACATGGCAATTATTGGTCTCTCTTAGGTGTTGTGTCTTTCGGTTTCAAGATGAAACATAGAATACATCAGGCTAAGCATTCAAAATATGAGTATTCCCTATGGGTAAAATGTTCCCTTACGCAACAGTTTTGACGTTATACAATTAAAAGGGCTTGCATATTAATATTTGAGGCATGTGTGAGTACCTCATAATTAACTGCTGTCTATTTAACCAGACAGCTCTAGCAAGTTAATTTTCTGTCTGTTATGAGACTTAATAATTGTCAGTGATTTTTTAAAACAATTTACTGGTATAATCATTAACTACCCCTAGATTATCTTGTCAAATTGATAATTAAATGCCTCAAAAATTCATTACAGAGTCAGTGTATTAATAGGAATGTAATTAAGTAATGTTTGCTTATGTAATCTAGAGTTTATTACCTGTACACTTATTTATCTTTCTATACTTATTAAATCTTCCTAGGGGCCTCTTCAGAATCAATAGAAAACCAAGAGTCAATAAATGTCTTATTAGATCCAAATGAACAACTTAATTGAGAAGTTGTGCAATAACTGTGAATTCTCCATATCTGCTAAAGAAGAGAAATTACTCATACATTACAGAAGAAAATCTAGTTTCTTAATTCTTGTATTAATTCTTGTATATATAATTCTTCTTGTATTCTTTTTTCTGCTTTGTGTTACCTTCATATTTTCTCTTCTTTTTTTTCTTCACTCTTCACTTTCCCCTTCTATTTCTTTTATTAGATGTTTTAGAGCCTGCTATGAGCTGGATTTCATGTTAAACCTTGAGAATCAATAAGGCATGATTAATAATCTAACATAGCTAAGAAAAAGGACTGGTAAAAATGGCTTTGTATCATGTTCAATACTCATGCGGCATGAAACAGTGCTAAGGAAGAGCATAAAGGAAGAAAGACTATTCTGTGCTGGTAACTAGGAGATCTGTATCGGAGGTTATATTTTAGCTGGCCAGAAATCAAGACATAGAATTTTATAAGGAAAGAACATCAAAGAAGGATATTCCAGGAACAGGGACTAGTAAGTGTTATGACATGGACAAGGGAAGAGCTTGTCAAACTAATGAGTTAGGAGGAAAAAGATAAAATTAAAACTGATGGTTATCTTGTCTTAACCAGAGCTCTGTTTTACAAAGTATAATGCAGGGGTTTAGAGTTGGAATTTCAGTAGCTCTCATATAATATATATATACATATATATATGAGCTCTCATATATGTACATATATATGTATATATATGAGATATATATGAGATATATATATATGAGAACTATATATACATACATATATATATACATATATATATATATAGCTATCTATCCTGATGTTTTGAGTCCTCAAGTCATGCATCCAAATTAGTCTGGCTATCCCTTTTTGTTCTCACTTCCCATGGTGACTTTCAAATGCTGAGGATTTTACAGGTTACATGAGATTTCTGCTCTGTTATTACTGTAAGTCATGTTTTCAGATTGCATATTCAAATTTTGAATGTACTGAATAAGGTTTTGACCTATTCCTTCTGAGGGTTTCTCAGACAAAGTGTCCATAGTTTGATTAAATTTTCCCCATAATTTCTAAAAATTTCCAGAAACATCAGAAATCCAGTTCATATATGTTTAGCTATATACACAATGCAGATAGAATTAAAATGGAATAGATCTTGAATGATAAGTAGGTTTCAAATACCTGTACAAAATATAACTTATTACCTTATCCCACAAAATTGAAAGAAAACAATTTAAAAACTATTTAAGTAGTTTTCATAATAGTTTTGTGCAATTAGTTTTGATCCAGACCAAATATCAATTACTATAGCTGTCTATGTGAACTTTTTCCTACCTAGAAGACTGGGTGACATAATTATGGTAAAGATAGAAAAGAGGGAGAGGTGGATGTTCATTATCTGGTATTTAAAAGTATATTGAATATTGGGATGAAGTTCAGTAGTGATTTGGCATGCCTTGCATATGTGAAGGAGTGGGTTTGGTCATTGATACCATGCACAAATTTTAAAAATAAAATGAAACTATAAAAACAGTACCCAGCAAGAATAAAATGTGTTTGAAGTCTCTGAGTGCTCTCTTTATTAGTTTTGGAAATCATATATTTTCATAAGCAGAGACTCATAGAAATATGTACAGGGTAGGATCTCCTTTCTTGCCTGAGGAAATAAGGATAGTGCATTTTTGGTACTGATGTATGTGGCCTCCTATGTATATAAATTGGACTAGCAACATATTAAAGTGACCAAAATTATAATGTTCAGTGATTAGTGAGACAGGACCAGGGATATAAAAATTAGTGACTAATCCTGATGATTCAACATATTCTGAACTCTGGGTCTGAAAGTATTTGGAAATAATTGATGAGTTCTAAAAAATAAAATAAAACAAGTATCTTTATTTAAGCCCCTCCCCCCAAAAAAAACCCTCAAACAAAACATATAGCAGAACTTCAAAATCCCAATTTGAGATTTCTTATGAAATTGCAGGTGTGACCAGAGAGGTCATTCAATATATCAAAACTTTTGAAACAAGATACTAGGTAATATTTTCTGGGGATATATGTTATTGAATCCTGTGCTTGAATCTATGATGTGGTGTGAACTTATTCATCTGATACCTACTAAATGAATGACTAGAGACATATAGCTTTCTCTCTTAGGGCCTCAGTTTCCTTGGGTTAATAGCTCCAGGCTTGCCTTTATCACATCAGTACTGGAAAATCAAATGAGTTATATATGAAATATTTTATAAAAAATTTAATACATAATGGGCTAAAGATACAGTGCAGTGGGTAGGACACTTGCCTCGTATACAGTTGATCTGGTGTGATCCCTGACACACTTGAACCCTGCCAGGAGTGATCCCTGAACACGTAGAGAGGAGTAAGCCCTGAGCATTACTGGGTATGGTCCCCAAACACACACACACACACACACACACACACACACACACACACACGAAATTCAGAAGGAACATGAAGCATAGTAGTATGATTAGATGCAAACGTTTAAAATATTTCAGAGAAAAGCATTCACATTTTAAGCATACACTTAGTGTTACATGCTATATTATACATCAGATGCTGGATCAATGGTATTAATGACAGATGTGTTACCTGAGTTGAGTTATTCTTCCAAGGGTTCTCTTCTGTTAAGGAGATTATTGTAATTTCCCTTTGACCTGTCTGCACTCATGGTTAGTCAGTAAGCTCTCTGCAAGTGAGTGTATACTCTTGTGGATATCTAGTAGAGCAGTTAAATGTTCACGTTTTACATCAGACAGCCTGAGGTAGTGCTTGTTGCAGCCCTGGCTTTGCTTTAGTGAAAAGCCACGTCACACAACTTACCAAATCCCAAGTCTTATTTCTATCAGCTGTAACATTGATAACATAAATATGCTTCTTTAACAGTGTCACTTGACAGATGTGATAAACTAGTACATGTTAAGTGCTTAACATAAAATTTGATCAAAGAAAATTTCAAGGAACACTGGTATTTATTATTATCTTCTATCTCTGTGCCTAGAACAATGTTTTGATGTAGTCAGTGAATAGATAAGAAAAGAATACAGGAGAAGTTTCATCATCTAGTAAAGTTATGGTAAAGCAGTAAGATTTGATTTAAAATTAAAAATAAACATATATAACACAAAGGATACAGAATAAAATACCTATCCTATCAGATACTAGTATTTAGATTTACAAATCCAAAAGGTAAACAAAATATGGAAAAGATTGATTATGTGGATAAGGATTGAAAACTCTGGTTATTTCCATTTTTTTGTCTTTATTGATAAGAACCTTCTACCATTTGAAAACTTATACTACAGATGGAGCACTTTATAGTTTACTGATCACTAAGGGCTTCTCCTGAGACGTGCCCAGGAGGCCAAAGAGCCCTCCCAGGGATTGTCGCCAACTCAGGTCCTGAGATAAAGATTATTTCTAGAGCCAGTTTCTTATTGATTTCACACAGAAATTTTGTGGATAAAATATTATTTTACTATGCACTTCCGTGTTGGAGCACATTGAGGTTCAGAGAAAGGAAATGTCTTGCCTAACCATCACGCATCTAGGAAGCAGAAGCACTGAAATCTGAGCGTTGGTCTTCTGGCTCGTTGTTCTCCCTCCACCCTCCTCCTGGAACAGAGCCAAAGAAAATCCATCCCAGAACCGATCCCTGAGAGTGGCCACAGAGAGCATTCTGCAAAAAGCCCAGGTTGGTTTCGTGGATGGCAAGAACCACAATTAAGGGAATAGTCTCAATATTTCTGTATTTCTTGGGAGTTGCCATTGAAAAAGAGGCTGGGGGCAGGGAGAAGAGTGAATTGGCACAAAGGAAACAAAACTACAGTAAATGGACTTTCAGGGAAAAATATCTAGTGTAAACGATGAATGTGCTGAGTTTTAGAGATGCACGCCTGAAACTTACATAGCATGATAACTCAGAGTTACTGCAATTAAAATAATATCCAGGGTGTCCAATAGGTGGTGGTGGGGGAATTTTGATATTATCGTGGTGGTTATGGTAATGCATATTTGAAGGAGTGTGAACCATGCTATTAAAACATACATAATGTGGTATTGTGCTGGAATAATGTATGCATAAAACTGTTCTAAATGATATTGCAAAATCACAGTGCCTCACTAAAGATGGGCGGACACTGAAAACAAGCAAGCAAAAAGCAATGCATCTGTTACTTTTGAGGAGATAATTTTCTTGGCATACAAAATGTGCGTTATCATTGCACTTGGTTATCTCCTAAGTTGCTGTAGCCATTTCCAACTCTGAAGATGAAAACAAAAGCCCAGGACATCTTCCAACCTATGGCATTCAGGTAAATCATACGAACAAGTGTAATTACACTATGCTTATCTTCATAGAAATAATTCTGATAAATCTAAAGTTATCTAAGATTTGGAAATGATCTGTCAGTAAATCCCTTTAGTTGGTAAAAACCAGCATGGCTCGCCATCCCTGATCTTTTTTTTCCACATTTTTTCTTTTATTGATACGCCGTGATTTACAAAGTAAAAAGGTTTTCAGAATACAGCTGATAGAAAGATTCATACTTCAACACCACTCTCACTAGCAGTGTGTTCCCACCACCAAAGACCCTCCTTTCCCACCCACCCACCCCCAAGCCCCATGTCTGCTCCCTCAGCTGGCACTAGTTATATTGACCATTAAAGCACATACATGGTAATGTTATTGATAAGTCCATTCCCGCTCTCTGGCTGGTTATGGGAGAATCTGGCCAAATTCTGTTCTTGAATCTACTTTCTGAGTTTCTAGAGAGGGGTTGGTTTCTACTAGTTTGATGTGCCATGCAGTTGCAAAGTGGCCACATGCCTCAGGGATTGCTGGATGGCAGCTCTGCCCCATGTGTCTGTGTCTCTGCATCATGGCCCACAGCCTGGAGGCAGTTTGTGACCATCCCTGATCTTTTATCCAGTTCCAATCTCTTGTATCTCTTGACAGCATAGCATAATTTGGAAAATCATTTCTCTTCGCTTCTGGAGAACCAACATGTGGTTTGCTGCAATATGAATGGAACTGTAGATTATCTTGTTAAGTGAAATAAGTCAGGGAAAGAAGGAGAAATCCTGAATAATCTCACTGATTTGTGGAGTTTAGAAGAACAAAACAAGAGGACTGATAGTACCTATCAATGGCAAACTTTTATCTTTGGAACACAAAACTGAGCGCCAGGTAGTGGGGGAAGGGAGGGAGAGAGGGAAAGAAAACCAAAGTAGACGTGACCTAAGGAGAATGGTGGAGGATTGTGGGCACTTTGGTGGTGGTGCACTGCAGTGATTTTGTACATCAATAGCATAAACTTTAACAGTATTGTGACTACCTAAATTCTAATAGATTAATACAAATAGATGGAATTGAATTAAAACATTTAAAATTAACTTTATGGAATTAGCATTATGGACTTTTGCATATTTTATTAGAATTTATAAAATGTATGCTACATATTATTGGCATCAGTAAGGTTGATAATAAGTGGATGCATAAATTATGTGTGCATATATACATTTTTAGTGAGTACCAAAATAATTACTGTTTTAGACTTGGATCCAATGACTTTACCACTTTTATGGTTGGATGAGATTCATAAAGGCTTTTTTTTTCAGATCTGATATTCCAAGATCCTTCAGAATCTCTCAGGGAAAAGTTTAAGGATATCACAATCTCCTTTACTTTATATGTTATTTTAGTGCCAGTCAAATATCAGTCCTCTCTTCTCTGAATGCACTAACCATTTACAGTTAGGATCATCAGTTTCACTGACAAACACTACCCCGTTTGGAATATTTCTCCATCATACTGTCTGGGCTTTGTTTTGTTTAACTTACACACAAGTTTAGCTTTTTTGGTTTGTTTTAAACTCTGAAACAAGTACAATAGCTTTTGAATTTAGAGCAGAAATAAAATATTCCTGCTCTGATTCTGACACCTTCTGGCTATTAGAGGCTGGTTATAATAATTCACCTGCATGCATTAAATAGGAAGCAAGATAAATAGCCCAAATTTTTGAATTTTTATGATACTTAATTGAGATAACAGTTTTGATAATTTGATATTTGTGGCAATTACTCAGTTATGTGTCTGAAACATGTTTTTCTCTTAATCTATTTCAAGGTGGGTTTCTGTTAGCCATAACCAAGAACTCTAGCTAATGGAAGAGTAGAGCTAAATAAAATAAAAACTCCTGGTTTTATGAACTGAATTGTGCTTTTATACTATTAGCTATGTTTTCTCTGTATTGACTTCTTTTTCTTGGTACCTTTCTTTTCTTCCTTGATTTCCTTCTTTTTTCTTCTTTCTTTCTATCATGCTTCTTAGCAACTCGCCAGACTTATATTTATCAATTCAAAACCCCTAGCCAAAATTTTTCCCCTAACCAACAAGGAACTTTTATAAAATTTCACTAATCTATTCCCAATTAACTAGCATGAGTGAAATTCTTAATTTCATCATCAATAACTGTGTATATTTTCATATATCACACACACATTTCTGGATCTTACAGAAAGGAAGTCCTTTCCTTGCAAATCATAGGGATTAAAAGTGGAAGGCAGGGTCCCCCTAAAGACAAAATAAAATGCTTTTTAGGAAAAGAAGAAAATAGGGCTATCATAGGGAGAACAGAAGGGCTATGCAGTACCCACCATAGCAGCTTTATTAATGACGATCATTGGCGCCAAAGGGCAGACACCCCATAGCTCTGTGCTAGGCTGCACCCAACGGCAAGATACTGCAAAGAACTAGAACTCACATGGCGTTAGGGCGCCACTTTGCCCAGCCAAGTCAAAATCTAAAAGAAGACAGACAGGTTGTGGGGAGTTACAAGGCAGCAATATACATGAGCATATACTGGAAGTCCAACTGATGTTTAATTGCTTTAATTTTGTGGTTTTCATTTTGGCCTAATTTTTTTTTTTTAGACTGGCATTGGTGAGCCTGGGAGCAACAGGAACAGAGAACATTCTGAGACCATGTTTTTAAACAAAGTCTTTTAAAATAAAACATTCACTCATTTGAATACCTGTCTGGAAGCAGGAGCCCTCTCAGAGAGTTCACCCCAGGACAAGCGCAGTGCTATGGAGCCAGGCTGGGGAGGCAGAGAAGGGGGCAGAGCCTGGACAGGGGGTTGCGTTTGTCCCCAGCCAGCCCGGCTGCTTCCGCCAAATCTCCAGAAGTGTGGCCTCCTCACTCTTTGTTCTTTCTGTGGGCCTGGTTGGAGGTTCATCTGGATACCCCTATTCAGACCCCTCGGTCCCTACCTCCAGTGGCAGCTGTCTATAGTTTTGAGCAGTCACCAGGCGAAATCTAGATAGAGGCTCCAGAAATACCAGATGTCACCTTAGATTTTTGGTCTGCACCTTTTTTGGGGAAATACAGTGAGCCAAGGGGACAAAGATTTCCCATCATTTCCTTCTCTCTCTCCTCTGACCTACCTTCTTCCTTTTTTCTTTTTTGGGTCACACCTGGCGATGCTCAGGGGTTATTCTGGCTCTTCGCTCAGGAATTACTCCTGGCGGTGCTCGGGGGGACCATATGGGATGCCAGGGATCGAACCTGGGTTGGCTGCATGCCAGGCAATGCCCTACCCGCACTGCTATTGCTCCGGCCGCCTTACCTTCTTCCTTATCTTTCTTCTCTATGAACCTTTTCTCCTTCTCTGCTTCTCTAGGGTGAAACATTATTGAGAAATATTTATATGAGTATGTATATATAAATTATGGACACATCTCTGATTCTAGAAAAGATAGCATGACAAATGAAATCATGATACTATCTTTAACCTGTTACTGTAATAAAACAATAAACAGTAAACAGTAAATACAAATTGTCAAACAGTCTTTGCAACAAATTTGAGGTAGTCGGTGACCCTCCGTTTCTGGCTCCCCTGCTCACCCCCTACTACCTCAACCCCATGCCCACCACCAAAAGGCACACCTGGTAGACTGGGAGTTTAACTATAAAAATAATTTCTGGTGGAGGAAAATTCATAGACTATATTCTGAGAAAGAGTTTACTTCTTAAAACCCTCTTAAAGGTTTATGAACTATATTCTGAAGAAGGTATTACCTCTTAAAACCTTCTTGAGTTAGGTATTAAAAGCCACTTGTTGAGAAACCACAACCAAATTGATCAA
>JAJIBD010009531.1:0-33206 GCA_021461705.1 Cryptotis parvus
AGAGGTGCCAGTTTCTGCCGCTGGTCTGGGTGAACACGTTCCTTTCTAGTAGCTCACCAGAACCAGGAGCCCCAGAGAGCACCCCGGATCCTCCCCTGCAGCTGTGACCTGGAGGGAGCTGAAATGACAGTGGAAGCAGCAACCTTCAGAAGGAAGGAGCCGGGAAGGTGTCAAGGCCAAGACGCTTCGGCCCCAGCAGCTCGTGGTCTCTGCTGCCCTCTAGCGTCCTGTTCCATTCCTGCAGGCTTCGTGATTAAATGTGTGTCGTGGACCCCTTCCCTGCGGGCTCCTTAGAGAGCGCGTCTATGAAGAGAAACATTGCCTTATCCACAAGCCAGTGGTGCACTGCATACAGGCACGGCAGGATGAAGGCACATTTATTTTCCTTGATCGATTTTCATAATGCCCCTAGTCATTTGAAATCATGTTTAAAATACTCTTTATACGCATTTTCAGGAAACCCAGGTAGCAAGCGCCCTCTGAGAAGCAAACAGGGTAGGGTTACATAGGCATGCATTTAATCGGAAACGCTGTTGGCACTGACACCCCTGCACCACAATGGGTCCCTTAAGCACCCACTCGGTGCCCTAAATACAACAGAAGTGAAACCTGAGTGCAGAGCCAGAAGTAACCCCTGAGCATGGCTGGATGTGGCCAAACCAACAAAAAGGTAAGACTTTAGTAATGCAGCGAAGCTCAGCCCCGTGGGCACACGCCAAGCACAGAGCAGAAACAGCAGAGCATGGGATGGTGTCAAAGCGTGCTTGTCAAAACTGGCCACCCGTAACCTGTAGTCCGGGCAGCTCTGGCCACAGCTACCCACAGCTGATTGATTTGGAAGATCCTGACCCAAGATGGGCCAGTGGGTTCTCTCCTGTGAGCACAGGCCTTCTCAGATGTATGGGACTGGGTTTATTATAGTGCAAGGTAAGGGGGTGGTGGGCGGACAAAGAGAAGTAATGGGAACTGTCCATGAGATCTTCCTGTCCACCGGCCTCAGCGATTCTTCCCACCAACCTGGCTGATCCATGTGAATTAAAACAAAGATCATCTGCGCAAGGATCATTTTGGCAGGTGTGGAGAGATTAAGAGTTAGGTCACACCCAGTGGTGCTCAGGAGCTCCCCTGGTTCCAAGGAGTGCTCAGGAAAACTTATGAAGTGTCAGGGATCAAACTAAGAGGTTAAAGTGCCTTAACCCTGGTACTATCTCTCCAGCCTTGGTCTGAGAAATACATGACAAAATTAATGGATCAAAGGAACGAGGGACTAAAAGAAGAAAATTAAAAAGGGAAGAAAAAACAGAAGAATGACTGACCTTGAAGTTATTTGCATGCTGGAGCCCACCCCAGGATTTATTGATCACTCACTGTCAGCACAGCTGACCTCTCGGCCTCCAGCACCTCCATCACTGACGTCCTGGGGTGCCCAGTCCAGGGAAGGTGCCATGTTGAATCCCATGGAGTCTTCTATGTTTTCAGCCAGTACCATTGTGTTCCTGCCCAGGACTTCAGAGGCTTTGCTGCAACCTTGGCCTATGTGCCCCCTCTGGTGGTCCCCAGTCCCCAACCTTCATGTTCATGTCCAGTTGACTCTTGAACAACTCGGGGTTGCACATCAAGGGTCCATTCATAAGCTTCGCTCTTTGGCCAACAGACCATAGAACATTGTTATTGGTGACTCCAGTCCAATGAATGCTTTTCCCTTCTGGTCTTCTTAGAATCTAACTTTCTCTAGATTATTGTAAGAAGAATGAAATAAATCAACATAAAATGGGTGTTGCTTGGCTGTTTAGGTTTGTGGATAGGCTCTGGTCAACAGCGACTGTTAGCAGCTAAGTTTGGGGGAAGTGAAAGTTACACATGGGAACTCCATTTGGAGTCTTCAGCATTCAGTTCATAGTATGTAATTTTTCTTTATGAAATTCTGTGTCTGTTTCACTCATTCCCTCTTTCTCATATTTTCCAAATAAAGCTATTTACCAAAAATTAAAAGTTATACATAAACAGTCTCTGTTCAGAGGCCCAAATGCCCAGATTTGCTTAAGGATGCCCTATATACTTTGGGAGGTAACCCTAATCTGAGATATTTTCTGCTTCTTCCACAAAGAATCTCTATACACAGCCTCCTAGAAAATTTTTTTTCAATTAGAAAACTTTATTGTTTTCGGTATTTTTATACCTACTGAAAAAAGTTGAGTTCCTATATTCTTCAGTCTCCCACCCCCAACCAGGTCAAAATATCCCCAATAATTACCATCTTGCATTAGTGGAGTGCATTTATTTTAATTCTCCCGTTAATAAAGGCACACTACAAGATCACACAGCTTTCATTAAGGTCCACTCTGTGCTATCCATTCTATGGTTTTGACAAAGGTGTTAAGACTTGTGCCTAGCCCAGCTCTGTGATACAGAAGCCGCCCCACTGCCCTGAAAACATCCTGTTCCATTCTTCCATCTCCGCATCCCTCTCCCCAAGTCTGGAGACTGTCTTTTCACTGTTTCCATAGTTTTGACTTTTCTAAGATGGCTCTTCAATTGAAATCAATTGAAAACAATATGCTACATCTATATCCTTCCTTACTTCCCTCTTGCTTTATTTTAATTGTTTAACCATGCAATAAAGCTAAAAAGGGAAAGATTGAGCTATAAAACCCTCTAGCTGGTCGGGAAGGTTTAAGGAGGCTCCAAGATTCCCGCATGTACGCCACCCTCCAGACCTGTAGCTGGGCTTCCTTCCTGCCATCTTTCTTCCTGTCCACTCAATGTCCTCATGATCTGAGGCTTTAGCATCACCAAAACAAGCTCACTTTCTAATAATATGTTTTACCTTAAACTAATTTTGTCTGCTATAAAAATGTCAACTTCCTTTTCATTGATGCTTACATGATTTAATCTTTTTCCATTGTTTCTTTTTAACCATTCTTATTTATTGTTCTGGCCATGTAATTCAATCAGTGATTGATTCCCTCATGGGGCGGGGAAATAACAAGCCTCTACTCTTGGAAGAGATTCTCACCATTGGGGCTGTCACTGGGTGAATGGGTGGGTGGATGGATGGATGGATGGATGGATGGATGGATGGATGGATGGATGGATGGATGGATGGATGGATGGATGGATGGATGGATGGATGGATGGATGGATGGATGGGTGGGTGGGTGGGTGGGTGGGTGGGTGGGTGGGTGGATGGATGGATGGATGGATGGATGGATGGATGGATGGATGGATGGATGGATGGATGGATGGATGGATGGATGGATGGATGGATGGATGGATGGATGGATGGATGGATGGATGGATGGATGGATGGATGGGTGGGTGGATCTTTAGATTTGGTCTTATCTTTGGAATCTTACCCTTTAGAAGGACTTCTGCTCATCTTATCTTTAAAAGACCAAGACTCTAGGTGACCCTGGAGAGGGTGTCCTTGGGTGAGGTGACTCTGAACCCAAGACAAACCCTAAAATTGCCGAGAACAAGAAACTTTCCACCACCCAGACTCTGTGTGGTTGCAAAGACCGATAAGAGATGAGGGTAAAGCCATTTTGCACCAAGTTTGCAACTATCATTGTTTGTGAGTGATCCAAATCCTGTCCTGGGATTGATCCAAAGTTTGCCACATTGCCTTGAAGCCCTTGTTTCACATCTGCTAAGGAAGGTGCTTTACAGCTTGAGTACCCACGATTGGTTCACGCTCGAGCTTCCCTCCCTGTGATCTAGATGATCTTCTCCCCATTCAAGTCTTAGGTGTTGGGTCCCAAGAAAGATTCTGCTTTGCCAAATGCCCTCTCTGCAGCTGCATCTAAAGAAACAGCTAGCGATAGGCAGGCAGGCCTGGGGTGGGCAGGACATTATAGTGTCCCTGACTTGGAAATAAAAGAGATGTACTTCAATGAATGAGTGGAAAAGTGAGTCAGAGAAGTCTTACAATCAATTAAGGCGCCTCTCTAATAAAGGCTTCATTGTATTCTATAAAATCATGACACCAATATAATGTACATTTTCATTTTATTAGATTGATGCCATTCCACTCATCTCATGATTATATATATATATATATATATATATATATATATCACATTTTACGTACAAAATATTTAGGAACCACATCCGGCTAAGCTATGCTCAGGGCTTACACCTGGCTCTGTGCTCTGGGGTCACTCTTGGAAGTGCTCAAGGAGTTGAATATATAATGCCAGGGATCAAGCCCAGGTCAGCCCCATGTAAAACAAGCTCCTTAGCACCTGTACTATCTCTCCAGCCACAAAGGAAAGATGCTTTAAAGGTAGAATCTTTCTGCTTTATTGGAATTTTCTCCCTGGATTTTTGAAAAATGCGGCCACATTTTCACTTTGCATTGAGCCCTGCTAATTATGTAGCTCGCCCTAATGACGACTGATGCTCAGCCCTGTCCAAGGAGTCTAGAAGATAAAGGCAACACTTACTGGTTATTATCTGTTATTCAGACCTTAATGTGCACTGCTTCAAGTCCTTTGTGAAATAATATAGCAGGGCCAGAAACAAGTAGAGATGGTAAGATACTTTCCTTGCATGTGGTCATCCTTGGTCAACCCCTGGCATCACATACAATGCCCCAAACACCACCTCAACATAGACATAGAAGTTCCTGCTGGGCACCACCAATAGGGACCAAACCCTGTCCCCATCCCAAATAAAAAAAAAATGTAGAGATCATAAGGGCACTGGTTATTAGAACACAAAGTTAATACTGTGAAGGTGAGAATGGGGATCAAAGGGAATCCCAAAGATAAACTCGAGGGGCCAGAGCAATAGTACAGCAGGTATGGGGCAAGTTTTGCACATGGCTGATCTGGGATCAATTCCGTGCATCCAATATGGTGTCCTGAGCCCACCAAGAGTGATGCCTAAGCATAAAACCTGGAGTAAGTCCTGAGCTTTACTGGGTGTTCCCCCAAAAAAAAAAAAAATAAAGCAAATGAAAAGTAAACTTCAAATTTTCTCAAAGTTAGACCTCATTAGAATCTTATTCCTGGCCCTAATGTGAGCAAAATACACCGCCTCGCAATTAAAGACCAAAAAAAAAATAAATATGTCATTAATATGAGTCATAAAAACTCCCTGGTCACCAGAAATATTCTAATTCCATACATAAAAGTGAACATTCATAAGCATCATTCAACCTCTTGTTTAAAACCGTCTCGGGGCGGAGCGATAGCCCAGCGGGTAGGGCGTTTGCCTTGCATGCGGCCGGCCTGTGCCGGCCTGGGTTCGATCCCCGACGTCCCATATGGTCCCCGAGCGCCGCCAGGAGTGATTCCTGAGTGCAGAGCCAGGAGTAACCCCTGAGCATCGCCGGGTGTGACCCAAAAAAGCAAAAAAAAAAAATAAAATAAAATAAAAATAAAACCGTCTCTAAATGACCCGATGTCAGAGATTTGGGGGCTGCTTTGTATTCACTGGAATCCCTCTAGAGAAATATCAATTTCTCAGCTTTCTAAATGGAGAGAAATATCTGGAGTTAATTAAAAGTGTGCCAATGCTATTGTCTTCCGTGTGGAGTGGAAAGAGCTAACATGCCGTTAGGGTACCAGCAAAGGGTCTGTGAGTCGTTAAAAGCCCAGATCCTGGAAGAGGCTGGGAATTCAGCCTTTTTTTTTTTTTAATATGCTGCTATGTCCGTCTCTGGTATTTCTACTAGGTGGCTGCTTTATGCAATAAGTGACAATCAGTTTTTAAAAGGAAATTCCACAATGAAAAACGTCTTACCATAGAGCCAGAGAAATAGTGGAGGGTAAAGGTGCTTGCTCGCCTTGCACATGGCCAATCCTAGTTCCATCCCTGGCCTGGCATATGGTCCCCTAAGCCCTGCCAAAAGTGGTCCCTTAGCACAACTACACATGGCCCAAATCCTCTCCCTCATCTCCAAAACAAAGTATCACTTGTATCACTTGTCTTCCTGTTATTTATTGATTTGCTCGAGTGAGCACCGGTAACATCTCCATACGTCCTATCACATGCTAGTGTAGCCCAAGGGATCTGCTCACTCCAGGAACATAAGGACCTCCAACCATTCCATCAGGTCATGGGAATTAGGTCTATAACTCTTACTGGTATTTGTCATATCAAATATGACATGGGTAGCTTGCCAGGCTCTGCCATGAGGGTGGGATACTCTTGTAGTCACCTCTCATCTTGTACATTTATTGATGAACCAGGCTTGTGATCATGAGCCAGGCTTGTGATCAGCTCTTCTGCTGCGTGGAACTCTGATGAACTGGAGAGTCCGGATGTGGAAAATGGCGGCCCCTCATGGTGTAGGGGTTCCTCTGGCTTCTTGCGAGGCTCCACTGCCAGCAGAGGTGAGATGTGTGATGGATCTGCGCTCACCTGTCCTGTGGAATCTGAACCGGATTCTCACTGTACAGAAGAGAAATCCCCTGAGACACAGGCCCCCAGAATAGCAGCACCCACAAAAACAGATTCCACCATGGGCATGTCAATAATGCCGGCATGCATCTGCACGAAGAGAAGATTCTTGCTCAGGCCTCCACACAGGAAGAGAATGTGCATGGAGTGTCCTGCAGCCTCCATGGCTCCATGACAATGAGTCGGGTCCCAAAAGCAAGGGCTTGAACTGTGGCCGGGTAGAGAACAGGAAGATAGTCCAGGTACTGAGACAGCTGCAATCCAGAGATCATGCCCTTCAGTGTCAGATCTGCTAGGAGAGACCGGTTGCCATGGAAATCTGACCAAACATATAAATCAACAGTGAGGAAACCCACGGGCTGAGCCTTCTCAATCAGATTCAGGTGACTGTTCAAAAACGCATACACGCTCTGGCATCTGGCAGCAGCCTTGGCTTGTAATTCAGGGAAGGCAGCATGACCTGCACCATGTGGTCAATCTTAAGCTGGGTTGTTATGTTAAAATGGCTTAGCAGGTTGAACCCTTGCCCCTTGGGGAACCTCTTCCGGAACTGAGGAGAGCCGATGTGGAAAATGGCGCCTTTTACAAGGATCTGTATCATTTGTGCCTCTGGTCAGTCTCCCGGAGATTTACTTGTAAGTCCTGGTTCATGGTCGGTGGTGAATGGTGACCAGGGAGTTTTTAATGACAAAGTAAGGAAAGTAATTTTTTAATTTTCTACCAGTGCTGGCAGGGGAAAAAGGAGCAGGAGGTGAGGAATCCTCATTCTCTGATGCTGGGAATATCAAATGGTCCAGTCCAGCTTCTATGGAAACTACATGGAGACTTCTCAAAAAAGCTAAGATTTAAGCTTCCATATGACCAGGTGTAGAGAGCTGCTACAGGCCCTCCCTGTGCTCCACTGGTCATAAGGCGTCCGGGAGGGAGAGCAGGTTCTGGCCATGGCCCACCATTCCAATAGAGCCTCAGAAGAGGCCAGAGGAACCCCTGAACCGTGATGGCAGCCATTTTCAATGTCCAGACTCCACAGCTCGTCAGAGCTCCACCCAAGAGAGAAACCTATTTCAAGCCTATTGCTGGTCTCGGCAGCAAAAGTCACCAGGCTTCCGTGGAGATGGAGCTGGGGTCCCTTTCCCCCACCTCTGTCCCATCGAGGGAGGCCCAGTGGACCCACCCAAGAACTTCTCCCAGACTGTCAGCCGTGAACCATACACACAGATACATGGGGCAGAGCTGCTACCTGCTCTCCCTGTTGTTGGTTCATCAGTAAATGCAAGAACTGAGAGCCTACCTACTACTGAGAGTATCCCACCTGCACGGCAGAGCCTGGTAAGCTACCTGTGTCATATTCGATAGGTCAAAAACAGTAACAATAATAGACCTCATTCCCATGACCTGAACTAATGGGTTGAGGCTCTTCATGTTCCTGGAGCGAGCAGATGCCCTTGGCCTACACTAGCATGTGACAGGGACAAATGGAGACATTATTCGCAACTGCTTAAGCAAATCGATGAACAATGGGAAGACAAGTGATAAGTGATGACCTGGTGTATTTCACTTCATGGCATCTACCTTCAAGAGCCAAAAAAAATTAATTCAAAAAGATACTTACAATCCTACCATTTCAAAACTACTCACAGTAGCCAAGACCTGGAAATAACTCAAGCACGTGGAGACAGTCGTGGTGTGTATGCACAATGAAATACTATGCAGCAATGAAAAAGGATGAAATCATGCAGCTAGCTGATCGTAGTTGGAAGTAGGGGGGCAGGGGTTGCTAAGCAGAGTAAGCCAAGGGCAGAGGGAAGTAGCATTGTGCATCACAGTGTTTTTATATGGATCTTTTGCCTATATTCAATGCTCAGTTCTAGGCTGGTATTATCATTTTCTTTCTTTTTTAAATTTTTTACTATACCACCATGAGATATACAATTACAAAGGTGTTCATAATTGGTTCTTGGTAATATAGTGCTCCAGCACTCATACCTTCACCAGTGCCCCATTCCAATCACCAATGTCCCCACATTCCTTCCCACCCACCCCAACCAGCCTCTGTAGCAGGCACCTTTTCTTTTCCTCTCTTTCTCTTTCTCTCTCTGTCTCTGTCTCTGTATCTCTCTCTCTTCTTTTACACATAGGGCCTTGCCCTACAGGTATTTAGGGTTAATCATGTAAGTCTCTGTGTATATTCAATGCATCACAGTGTTTTTAAAGCTTGTTCCAATAAAAATCCAAACAAGAGGGGCTGGAGCAATAATACAGCCAGATCTCTCTTGTATGTGGAACACAAAGAAGCTTAGTGAGCACATATCCCCGCCTTGGAGTCACCACACTTCTACTTGAGACGTGTGCTCTTGACTCTCCATTCCAGAGAAGCCCATATCTTCTCTTGTTCTTTTGTTTTTTCTGCCACACCTGGCAGTATCTCAGGGCTTAATTCTGGCTCTGTGATCAGGGATCACTCCTGGCAGTGCCAGGGGGACCATGGGGCTTCCAGGGATGGAACCCAGGTCAGCTGCACCCAAGGAAAGTGCCCTATTTGCTGGGGCTCCAACCCCACCCCCACCTTCTCTCTGGAGCACATAACTCACTCTCTCTCCATCTTTCTTTAAATAGTGTTTTTGCTGCATGTATACAATCACACACACACACACACACACAACATAATGAGGGAATTTTGAAATGGTCAGCAGAGCTGAGATTGTTGGAAGTATGGTCAGCAGAGCTGAGATTGTTGGAAGTAAAGGGAGCGGCCTCGGGGTTCTGAGGAGAAGGCAGTGAGTACACTAGCGAGTAATGACTGTGGTACTAGAATTATGTGCATGAAAAACCGTCAGTAGCAATGTTGTAAATCACAGCACCTCTACCAATAAAAAGTTTTAAAATGAAATTAAATAGGAGCTGCAGCCTATTTAATGGGGCCAACTTCGGGCTCAGAGATCTCCAGAATCCCATTTGGTCCCCGAGCACCACCAGGAGTAATCCCTGAGTGCAGAGAAACCTTAAGCATCAAAAATAAAAATAAACTGAAACAAGCTTTAAAAATAAAATTTGGGGAAAAAAAGAACTAGAAATGTTTTCCCTAAGGGTAGTGAAATAAGCCACACTGGACTTACTCTAAATGAATTCCAACTCTGAAAGAATCTGAGAGGGGGAAAGAAAAGAAATCATTGAGGAGATCTTTGACCATATGTCATGGCTGAAGACAAAAGAACCATGGACAGTGTTGGACACTGGTCAGCAGTTTAGAGTCCCATAGAATGTGAGTTACCAATTCCTGACCATTTCTGAGTGGCCTTGGATTAATGGAATGAAGACACAGAGAACATGTGAGAAGCTCTTGGTGTGAGGGAGGAAGTTAGAGGGGTGGGAAGGGGCAATCCAGCAGCCACAGGGCAGAGTGCAGGCAGGCCTTGGTGAGTGACACCTGGAGCTTGCGCCCTGAGCCCTGCAAGGTGGCTCTCCCCAAACAATCAGACAACCACACAATGTTCATCTGGAATTGGAGGTTCACAGAAACTCACTGGCAAAGCATCGTTTTCATCCGTTAACTTCTGGTCACATTTCCTTCATTTCATAGAACGTTAAAGTGGGTTTATTTCCCTGCCTTGTTATGATGGATTTGCCCACGAGAAACGTAGCAGCAGACCAAGGCTGGTTGGGAAGAACCGAACACACTGAATAAAAGGCTCATTGAGGCTCCTGATGAGGCACAAAACTGGCTGGTGTTGGACGGGAGCCTCCTGGGACTTCAAGGTTTGGGTGTTGTTTCTGATTTGTTGTGTTCTTGTTTTTCTGTGTTTTTCCTGTTTTAATTTTCTCTTGAAGACATAAGCTGTTTCTGTGGCAGACAAAAATCTATGTATTTACATGCACCTTCATAGGATCTGCACAGCCAGGCAGAACAGAGGGTCCTTACCAGTCACACAGGCCAGTGAAAGTACAAAGACACCTTTAGCCTAACTCTTTATTATCTTAGTGTCTGGTTAGAAACAGTAGAGAGGGCCAGTGAGATGGTACAATGGGCAGGGTGCTCGCCCTGTATGCAGCAATCCCAGGTTGGATCCCAAAACCAGGAAAGAGAGAAAGAAAGAAAGAAAGAAAGAAAGAAAGAAAGAAAGAAAGAAAGAAAGAAAGAAAGAAAGAAAGAAAGAAAGAAAGAAAGAGAAAGAAAGAAAGAAAGAAAGAAAGAAAGAAAGAAAGAAAGAAAGAAAGAAAGAAAGAAAGAAAAAGAAAGAAAGAAAGAAAGAAAGAAAGAAAGAAAGAAAGAGAGAGAGAGAGAAGAAAGAAAGAGAGAGAAAAAGAAAGAAAGAAAGAAAGAAAGAAAGAAAGAAAGAAAGAAAGAAAGAAAGAAAGAAAGAAAGAAAGAAAGAAAGAAAGAAAGAAAGAAAGAAAGAAAGAAAGAAAGAAAGAAAGAAAGAAAGAAAGAAAGAAAGAAAGAAAGAGAGAGAAAGAAAGAAAGAGAAAGAAAGAAAGAAAGAAAGAAGAAAGAAAGAAAGAAAGAAAGAAAGAAAGAAAGAAAGAAAGAAAGAAAGAAAGAAAGAAAGAAAGAAAGAAAGAAAGAAAGAAAGAAAGAAAGAAAGAAAGAAAGAAAGAAAGAAAGAAAGGTGAATAGATCTAGCAGAGAGAACACAGATGACCATGAACAGATCTGATATATACTAGAGAGATACGTACACACTGATAGACCTAATATCCACAGAGATACCGAGCACTGAGGGAGAGGTTATGAATGATGAAACATAAATGAATACTTGCCATCATGGGCCGGAGCGATAGCCCAGCGGGTAGGGCATTTGCCTTGCACGCGGCCGGCCTGTGCTGGCCTGGGTTCGATCCCCGGCATCCCATATGGTCCCCCGAGCACAGCCAGGAGTAATTCCTGAGTGCAGAGCCAGGAGTAACCCCTGGGCATCGCCGGGTGTGACCCAAAAAAGAAAAAAAAAATGAATACTTGTCATCAGACTCCAGAGAGCTGAACTCGAAAACAGTAATCACACTGACCTGGGGCCAGAGCCCAGCTTCAGCTGAGTGAAGGCTTTGCACACAGCCAGCTTCTCTTCAACTCCGGCTACACCAAGATCCACTCCCTTAGCGCAGAGCCAGGAATAGCCCCCAAACACTCTCGGCAGCTGTGGCCCAAACCCCGCGACACCGCCCCCCAAGAAAAAAAAACAGACTTGCCAGTTTAATGTGTTTGTTTGTGCAAAGAACTATCAAAGGCCTTTTGAAATGGAGATTTCCCGGAATTTCCACAGCTAAGGGGGTCCAGAACTAGCAATACTGAATTATGCCACGTGGAGGCGCCCGTGCAACACCAAAGACGCCTCCGCGCGCCTTAGGCCTGGCGCCCTACTCCCTGTACTGCCCACCGTGAAAGTCCTTGTTGGGGTGGAAAAACTTTGCCACCCGCGAGTACTTCTTGCTCAGGAAATCTTTATTTTATCTTGGAGACGCCAATGAATGGGAAACAATCAGCTCCGCAATAGGAGGGAGTAGATTTCTCTCCTAGAGCCCATGAGCCTGGTTTTGTGTGTGTGTGTGGGGGGGGGTGTCACACCCAATAACGCTCAGGGCTTACTCCTGGCTCTGCACTAAGGCATAACACCTGGCGGTGCCATGCGGGGTGCCAGGATAAAACCATCTTGAGCCAAGTACAAGGCAAACGTCCTAGCCACTGACTATCTCTCCGGCTCCAGGCAAGCTCTCTGGAGGCTCCCCAGGATCCCTACAAATCCCCACAACCCACCCCACACCTTACCTAACACCCCACAGGGAAGGGAAGGAGAGAGATGGAAGGGACACTCTGCTTTCTCAAAGCTTCTCCCTCCTTCTATAAGACTCACACCTCAACTGCCCTAGGGCTGGGATCCCCCTATGGAGGGAAGCACCCCCCCCACACACACAAGTCTACTACGTTCTAGGCGGACAGCTTACGTGGGTGCCACAAACCCCTCAGTCAGGGACCCTGTTAGCAGGAGTCCCAGTGATGTACACTCTGAAGACCCTCACACACTCTGCCTTGGGTGAGAGCCGTGTCTGTCTACCTCTGAGACTGTGCCTGTGTCTGTCTGTGTCCATGTCTGTGTCCGTGTCTGTGTCTGTGTCTGTGTCTGTGTCGCCAACCAACCTGTACTGGACTGGAGCCAACCTGTACTGGGACTAGGCAGGGCAGGCACTTGCCTTACACGGTACCAGGCCGGGTGTGATTCCCAGCGGGCACCACGGATTCTTTTCTGTCAGATACAGGGCCGGAAGCACAGGTATAAGCTGCGTCTCCAGAACTCACCGGCTCAGGGACTCAGACTCAGGAAGATGAGCAGCTCTTGGTGCCAAATGCTAAGTGGATGTGGTGTAAGCAGTGTGGGGTGATCGAGCTCCAGTGACTGATTGGGGTGATTGTTATTCATCTGTAAATCCACACCCAAGAACAGACAGCAAGAGCACTTGTATCTAGACGTGACTTGCAGTTTTGATCAGTCCTTTGGTTGCTCGGGTGGAAAGAAATTCCTCAGACACCTTTTCTCCCACAGACCTGGAAGCGGAGAGTCGCAGCATCTCCCTGTCAGAGGTGGAGGACTGGGCCCACAACACACAAAGTCCAGGAAAAAGTTGCACAGAGGAGGCTGAGGAGAGCCCAGTGGGTAGGGTGTCTACTTTGCACACAGAAAACTCTGATTCAATCCCGGCACCCCGTGTGGCTCCCAGAGCACCACCAGGAATAAATCCTGAGTGCAGAGTCAGGAGTAACACTGAGCATCGTCGGGTGTGACCCAAGAAACAAAAATAAACAGGGGCAGAGCCAGACCTCCTTAACTGGGCTCTGTGTAGGGAGGTGCCACTGCCTGAGCAAGGCCAAGGAAAGGGGCTTTGGACCCTTATGGTCTTTGCATTCATTGGCTCTCATTGAAGTCTTGGCTGCTGCCTGGGAACAGTCTTTACTGAGGGTCTGATCTTGTTTGTTTGTTTGTTTGTTTGTTTGGTGGGTGTTTTTTTTTGTTGTTGTTGTTTTTTATTTTTTGCTTTTTTGGGTCACACTCGGCAACGCTCAGGGGTTACCTCCTGGCTCTTCGCTCAGGAATTATTCCTGGCGGTGCTCGGGGACCATATGAGATGCCGGGGATCGAACCTGGGTCAGCCACATACAAGGCAAACACCCTACCTGCTGTGCTATTGCTCCAGCACCAAGGGTCTGATCTTTGGTGGTGGGACACCTAAATTTCAGATGCTTGTTTGTTTGGGGTCAGGGTTTACTCCGGGCTCTGTGCTCAGGGCTCACTCTCTGCGGGACCAGGGGAACGTATGGGGTGCTGGGGTTGAACCAACTGCATGCAAGGCAAGCGCCTTAACCCCTACACTCTCTTTCCTGCCCCTCAGCTTATATCTAGTCTCTTCCAACATCTGTCTGTGGCATCCTAAAGTGATGACCTCCTCCTTATCTTGTCCACAGGAGGCCAAGACTAAAAACAGAGGACCGGACTAAGACGGCCTGGTTCAGTAGAAGCAGAGGAAAGGCTCAGGCATTTCATCCTTCCTCCTTAAGCTGGAAGCCTGGGAAAGGTGGGAACCCTTCTCTTTTTATACTCTCTTTGCGAGGAACTCAGGTGACCCTGCGTTGGCTTTAGATGTCAAAGACAGAAAGATGATGGATTAGGGAAGAGCAGGGTGTCTGAGAGAATTCACCAGCGTCTACTATGGGTTCAGGTCTGAGACCTCAGGAACTCTCTGGGGCTGTTTGCTTTCTTATCTCACCTGGCCCAGGTAGCTCTCTCACTGAGACTTCCTGCCCACTGGCTGCCCTGCTGCCCGCCTAGCTTCCTCCCAGCTCTCTCTGCCCTCAGCTTCTCCCTCCGAGAGGTTGCGGGAAGGACACAGTCCCTGCTCTCCCCATGCCCCCCCTCCCCCCATCCTCCCCCCCCTCTCAGCCTCCTGGTCTTCCTACCTGCCTTCACTGGCTGCAGAACCTTCAGGCTCTGAGTCAGATGCTGTGTGGTCACATAGCTAAGAAGTGACTCAGCCCGTGGGACACTGCAGGCTCCTTAGGTCATATGCCCTTATTTGGCCTGGGCAAGACCTCTGTGTTCTCACTAGGGAACTGCCTGGCAGAGCCTCCTTCAGGGCAGGGAAGAACTTGGTGCCTGTCGCAGACATGACAGCCTGCATGGGCCCTGAAGCTGGCAGCTCACTCTCAGGGTCTTCCCAGAACCAACATCACAGAGAGATTTAAGGCCTGACACAGGGGAGGGTGGTTTGAGCACAGGAGTCTTCCAGGAATCATGTCTGGAAATGGACCGTCCATATAATAAAATTCTAATTCTTTTAAAGCATTTTCAAGTCCCTAGAAAGGTCTTTTCTATGTACATAGTAAGAAAAGAGGGACTGGCGGCCGGAGAGACAGTACAGCAGGGGGAGACAGTACAGCCGGAGAGACAGTACAGTGGGGGGGAGACAGTACAGCTAGAGAGACAGTACAGAGGGAGGGGAGACAGTACAGCTAGAGAGACAGTACAGCCAGAGAGACAGTACAGCAGGGGGAGACAGTACAGCTGGAGAGACAGTACAGTAGAAGGAGACAGTACAGCCGGAGAGACAGTACAGCAAGGGAGACAGTACAGCAGGGGGAGACAGTACAGCCGGAGAGACAGTACAGTGGGGGGGAGACAGTACAGCACGGAGAGACAGTACAGAAGGGGGAGACAGTACAGCCAGAGAGACAGTACAGTGGGGGGAGACAGTACAGCCAGACACAGTACAGCAGGGGGAGACAGTACAGCTGGGACTACAGCAGGGGAGACAGTACAGCTGGAGAGACAGTACAGCAAGGGGAGACAGTACAGCAGGGAGAGACAGTACAGCAGGGGGAGACAGTACAGCTGGAGAGACAGTACAGCAGGGGGGAGACAGTCCAGCAGAAGGAGCGACAGTACAGCAGGGAGAGACAGTACAGCCAGAGAAACAGTACAGCATGTAGGAGACAGTACAGCCAGAGAGACAGTACAGCAGGGGGAGACAGTACAGCCAGAGAGACAGTACAGTAGGAGAAGACAGTACAGCAGGAGAGACAGTACAGCCAGAGAGACAGTACAGCAGGAGGAGACAGTACAGCCGGAGAGACAGTACAGCAGGGGGAGACAGTACAGCCAGAGAGACAGTACAGCAGGGGGGAGACAGTACAGCCAGAGAGACAGTACAGCAGGAGGAGACAGTACAGCCGGAGAGACAGTACAGCAGGGGGAGACAGTACAGCCAGAGAGACAGTACAGCAGGAGGAGACAGTACAGCCGGAGAGACAGTACAGCAGGGGGAGACAGTACAGCCAGAGAGACAGTACAGCAGGGAGGAGACAGTACAGCCAGAGAGACAGTACAGCAGGGGGAGACAGTACAGCCAGAGAGACAGTACAGCAGGAGGAGACAGTACAGCCGGAGAGACAGTACAGCAGGGGGGACAGTACGGCCAGAGACAGTACAGCAGGAGGAGACAGTACAGCTGGAGAGACAGTACAGCTGGAGAGACAGTACAGCCAGAGAGACAGTACAGCAGGAGGAGACAGTACAGCTGGACAGGCAGCTGGAGACAGTACAGCAAACAGTATACCGGAGAGACAGTACAGCAGGGGGAGACAGTACAGCCAGAGACAGTACAGCAGGAGGAGACAGTGCAGCTGGAGAGACAGTACAGCAGGAGGAGACAGTGCAGCTGGAGAAACAGTACAGCAGGAGAAGACAGTACAGCCAGAGAGACAGTACAGCAGGAGGAGACAGTACAGCCAGAGACAGTACAGCAGGAGGAGACAGTACAGCTGGAGAAACAGTATAGCAGTAACCATGTAGGGACCCTGGAAAACTGCCAGGCGCAATCCCTGAACACAGAGCCAGGAGTAAGTCCCAGGCATCGCTGAGTACGCCCCGCCCCAAATCATCTCTCATGAAATCAGAAAGATACAGAAGGTAAGCCATTTGTTTTGCATAAGACTGACCCAGGTTTAATCTGTGACACATCATGTGGTACCAGAGCACTGCCAGGAGTGACTCCTGTCCACAGAACCAGGAACACAGCCAGGTATAACTGCCACACCCCCCAAAAAATTAACTGGGGAATACAATAGCTAAACTAAGAAGTGTAATAGCGGGGCTCAACTGCAGAACGAAAGACAGATGCTGAGGACTGAATCTCTGAGCTTGGGGATGAGTAGAGGAAAGTACATTTTTATGATAAAAAATCATTTTAAAGGGGGATAACAGAAAAGATTTATGGGACACTCTGAAGAGCAACGTTCAGATCACAGGTATTCCAAAAGGAGAGGAAAGAAGGCAGAATTATCCGGGTGAAGAAACATAGCTGAGAACTCTCTGATTTGAGGCAGGAGGCATATACCCAGATCTAGAAGCCCAAAGAATTCCAAATAAAATTAACACAAATAGAGAAACACCAAGTAATTGAAATGGCAAGATCCAAAAGCAGAGACAGAATCCTATAAGCAGCAAAAGGAAAGTTAAACTCACATTAGAAATTCCCATGAATCTTTTAAGGAAATACCTACACAAAGGAATATGTCAAGAAGAGAATAGTATATTCAAAGTTCCATGTTAAGCTTTCAAATCAGGAAGTGTTTTGTTTGGTTTTAGCTTTCCAACATGTTATTCTTTTTTTAATTTTAAAATGTAACTTTATCTTTGCGATTTGGAGACAACCGCTGGACTAGAGCCGTTACAGACTGGATCCCACTGGATGTCAAAAGATCACGTGGCCTCCCACCCACAAGATGGTCAGACTTCCTTGTAAAGACCCTGAAGGAACGGTTTGAGGCTCTTCAAATTCCTGAATCAACCAGATGCCATTGGGCTGACATTGGCACGTAGATAGGCCAATGGAAATGCGCCCAACGAGAATAACGGTTCAGTGATCAACTGATACTTATCTTCAGTTTTCTTCTCAGCTTGAAAAATTCTAAACAACTGATTCACAGTTGCCATACTGAGTTTCAGCACACATGTTTTAGAGTCAATTCCCCACCCGACCGACTTCCCTCCACTACTACTGCCCCCCCCAGCCACCCACATCTCTGAAATACTGAGAGGGAAAAAATAAACTAATTCCAAAAACAGTAGAAAGAGGAGAATAATAAAAACTAAAGCAGAAATCAATAAACCAAGAAAGCAATACAAAGAATTGACGAAACCAGGAACTGGTTTTTAGAAAGGATAAACGATACAGAAAACCTTTAGCTAGACTCATGAGGAAAACAGAAAGAGAAAAGGTACAAACGAATCAGATCAGATACAAAGAGGGAGAAATTACAACTGATCCTTCAGATTCAAAATACAATGAGCGACTTTATGCTCTTAAACGGGAGCACCTAGAGGAAATATATACACTCTTGGACTGATCAGTCTCTCAAACTGAACAAGGAGGAAGCGGAAAGCCTAAATAAGCCCGTCACAAGTAAGAAACTCAAAACAGTAATAAATCTCCCCACCCTGTGAAAACCCAATATAATTTTGTTTTTTAAAATTAAAGAATCTCCCCAAGAACAAAAGTCCCAAACAAGAGAGGTTCGCTGATGAGTCTCTCAAATCTTCAAAGAAGATTTACCTTTACTCCTTAAGCTCTTGAAGACTAACTGAAGAAACAAGAATCCTTCCTAACGCCTGCTAGCAACATGACATTGATATTCAAAGCGGAGACACGCCTCAAAGAGAAAATTTTAGACAAATCTCCCTGATGAACATCGATGCTAAAATCCTGAACAGAATCTTAGCAAACGGAATCCAACAACATATCAAAAAAAAAAAAAAAAACACCCATGATACAGCAGGAGCTAAGGAGTAAAGCACCAGATCACAGGCAGCCAATCACACCCATATAGGAATAGGGTAGCCAATCAGAATCTAGAAGGGAACAACTGGGGGCGGATTTGGCAGCAAATAAAAAAGACACTCCCAGGCTCTCTCTGTCTCTCTGTCTCTCTCTGTGTCTCTCTCTGTCTCTCTCTCTGTCTCTCTGTCTCTCTCTGTCTCTCTCTGTCTCTCTCTCTTCTCTCTCTCTCTCTCTCTCTCTCTCTCTCTCTCTCTCTCTCTCTGGCCAGCTGCTCTCATGCCAGCTCCCTCTCTCCCTCCCCGGATCAGGTAGGACAGCATGCCTCGGTACAGGGCATGTATAGCTAGATCACAGACGGCCAGACAAGGGCAGATACAGGTATGGGCCATACTCAGAGGCCCAGGTTACGGTAGGACTTGGATGTCCAGGATAGCCCAGGTTCAGGCAGGGCACAGATGCCCAGGTAATGGCAAGGTACTGAGCACAGGGGCCTCGCCCACGCACAGGGTAGAGGCTGGAGACTAAGGAAAGCCGGAACAGAACAGGGACCGCTGGGTACAGTTGGGAGGCCCAGCGGCAGGCACTGAGAGAGCAGCAGGAACAGGACCGGGCCACCTTTTGTGGGATGTGAGCAGACTGCATGGGACAGGACCAGGAATTCGTTCACTGGTAACAGAGAGGCTGGACATTTGGGAAGGAACCTGGAAACCTCTGTACATTAAACCAACTTTCAACTTTCTGAGTTTTGTATGTAATTCATTCATACAATTTTCAAGAACGCACTAGCACAAGTGGGATTTATTCCAGGGTTGAAAGGAGGGTTCAATATATACACAAAAAATCTGTTGTTTGATATTTTGTTAATTTTTAATTTAGTCACTGTGAAATTCCTAAATTTTTCACGATTGGGTTTCAGGCATGCAATGTTTCAACACCCTTAACCAATGCCCACTTCTTTCTACCAATGCCCCCCGTTCCAATTTACCTCCCACCTACCAGCTTGCCTCTACAAGAGATTTTCTTTCCTGTAAGTTTCTGCACTACGTTTACAGTCCTGTCGCCGATAGGATTTCATGCCTAACACTTTACTGCTCTTAAGCGCCCCCTCCCATCCTCCTGCTTGAAAGCTCCTGTCCACCCTAGATGCTGACTCCTCCCTGTCACACCCCTCAAGTGGCACTTTCTTACTAAAGAACGGTTCTCATCTTTGTCTCCATTGGCTTTACCAGATATTTGTTATTCCACCATGATGGTTCTTTGTGTCCCCCATATGAGAGAGATGATTCTGTCGGTCTCTCTCCCTCTGACTGCACTCAGCATGATTCTCTCTAGGTCCCTCCAGGTAGCAGCAAATGTCATAGCTTTTCTTTTTTTTCTTTTTTGCCTTTTTGGGTCACACCCGGCAGTGCTCAGGGGCTACTCCTGGCTCTGCACTCAGGAATCACTCCTGGTGGTGCTCGGGGGACCATATGGGATGCTGGGGATCGAACCCAGGCCGGCAGAGGCCGGCCGCATGCAAGGCAAACGCCCTACCCGCTGGACTACCGCTCCAGCCCAAATGTCATAGCTTTTCTTTTTCTTAAGGCTGAGTAATATTTCATCGTGGAGAGGTACCTTGGTTTCTTTATCCAGTCATTTATGTGTGGACTCTTGGTTTGTTCCCAGATACTGGCTGTTGAGGATAGTGCTGTGAGAAGTGTCTGACCTTCTCAGCCTTTGCCCTAGGGAACGAGCAAATCTGTTCCTCTGCTCTCTCCGCTGAGCTGGGCAGGCGGGGCCTTCACACATTAGCTGCTGCTTTGCTGGGCCTTCTGTTTCTCATCATTCAAAGGAGGCACTAAAGTCTCCCTGAGCAGGAAAGTTGAGATGCAATGAAGTGCAGAAAGTAGGAAGCTCAGCCCATGGGAAAACCCGGTAAAGCTCAGCCCACGGAAAGATGGTTTGGGAGCATCTCCACTTGGGATGACTCCAAGGGCTGGCACTCAGGGTTTGCATCCTCAGCCACATCATCACTGAGCACTGCTAGGAGCCACTACCCATAGCTGGGGGTACCCCCTGAGCCTCGCAGGGTGTAGGTCTGTCAGCTGTGCCTCTGAGGCCCCTCAAATGCCCACCCACAGTTATAGGGTTGGTACAGCCCCAATGCGCCCATATCTCTTGGGAAACATGGTCTAAGTAAGAGGCTACAGATGGAGATTCCCTTACCGCCCTTCTGGCCCTCTGAAGTCAGTGTGTGTGACTCACACACACTTATACTCACACACATATTCTCAAATCACACTCACACATACACACTTTCACACACATATTTACATACACACACACACACACTCTTATACAAACACACACGCTCAGGAGGGATGGCGGTTTCTAGCCCTGGCCCGCCACCCCAGCAGAGCCTCGCAACAAGCCAGACGACCCCTCACTCCATGAGGGCCTCCATTTTCCACATCCGGACTTCCGCCTCGTTAGAACTCCACCCAGCAGACCAGCCTATCACAGCCCGGCTCACACAGTTCATCAATACATGCTGGATTTATAGGTGACTACAAGAGTATGCCACCCGCAAGGCAGAGCCTGGCAAGCTACCCGTGTTGTATTTGATATGCCAGATACCAGTAATAATTATAGACCTCATTCCCATGACCTGATGGAATGGTTTGAAGCTCTTTATGTTCCTGGAGCAAGCAGGTGCCCTGGGGCTCTACTTGCATGAGACAGGTCATATGGAGATGTTACTGGTGCCTGCTCGAGCAAATTGATGATGAATGGGAAGACAGTGATACAGTGATACTCTCACACATACACACACTCATACTCCCATACATACACTCTCACTTTCACACACATATACTCCCACTCTCACACATAAACACGCTCACATGCACTCACACAAACTCTCACACATTCGCATACACACTTACACAAACTCACACACTCACATACACTTCCACACACATATTCTCACACATACTTTCACCCTCACACGTGTTCACACTCTTTACTCTCACACTCAGACACACACACTCACACATCCTTTCACATACACTAACACTGCAGACCACACCCAGTCAGTTTTAGGGAACCCCAGCTGCTTCTGACTCACCCCCTGCTCTCAGAGCTACTGACTCATTCCAGGAAGGTCCACAGAGCCCCTCCGAGTCAGTGACCGGGATCGTGTAGCCTGAGAAAGGGAGATTCTGTGGATCGACTCTCATGATATGAGACTGAAGAGTAGAAAGAGCAGCACACGTCCAGCAGTTAAACAGGACCTTCTGGTCACCATACGTACCTGCATATAAGTGTGGGGCCTGTGGAGGCCCCAGAGACCAAGGGATCCCAAGCGCAGGGCAGGGCTGCTGAGAAGCTGGTGTGGCCAGGGCGGAGAGAGCCGGAGCAGGGTGAGCCAGGAAACTTTGCGGGGGCTGCAGGAAGTTGGCAGGAGTGTGTGATAGGAGGAAGACGAAGCTGGGCTTTCAGCCACCGCCCAGGAGGAGGCAGAAGTAGAGCCCAGTGGGCAGGGACACTCTCCTCTGCGCTGTCACTCTCTGGCCCTCAGCGTGAGCGTAGGGGTTAAGGCAATCGCTTTGCATGCAGCTGACCTGGGATCAACCCCCAGCACTGCAGTGGCTCCTCTGAGCCCTGCCAGGAGCGATCCCCAGCACAGAGCCAGGACTAAGCCCTGAACACTGCTGGGTGTGGCCCAAACACTCTCGAATCAATAACAATAAATAAGAAAAGTTGTCCTCAGTTTACCCTTCATCCAGTAGTCTAATCTGATCTTTTGTATGGCTCATGTCTCAGGGGACCAGCACCACAGGTAGGATTTTCTTGCCCATCCTGGTGCCCACTGGTCAGCAGCCCACATTTCTCCCCTGCTCTTTCCTTATAAAGACCCTTTTGGTGACTATGCGGGCGGTGGGCTTTAAGGCCATGAGACTTTCTTTTATTTCTTTTATTTATTATTATTATTATTTTTTGCTTTTTGGGTCACACCCAGCGATGCTCAGGGGTTACTCCTGGCTCTGCACTCAGGAATCACTCCTGGCAGTGCTCGGGGGACCATATGGGGTTCCGGGATCGAACCCAGGCCAGCATGGGCCGGCTGTGTGCAAGGCAAATGCCCTACCCCTGGGCTATCGCTCCAGCCCCTTAAGGCCATGAGACTTTCAACCTCCACCCTGCCAGTGTATTGCCATTGGGCTCTTTCCCTGTCACCGCGTCTCTGGCATGACTGGCCCTGACCGTGTCTCTGGCATGGCTGGCCATCACCACATCTCTAGCATGGCTGGCCCTTGAGCGGAAACGAAACTGAACCTTCATAGACACTATGTTTTGGCTTCCCCAGTACATATGAAAGTTTTGCTATGTGACAACATAGCCACCTATGTGTGCAATAGCCACCCTGTCTAAAGAAATATTGTATATATCTTTATATTTAATAAAATATTTGATTTTGATTAAAAAAATTATTTATCCAGTATCCTATTTTTTTTTGCTTTGTTTTGGGGTTACACCTGGTGGAACTCAAGACTTACTTACTCCTGCCTCTGTGCTCAGAGCTTGCTCCTGGTGGGCTCCAGGGACCATATGGGGTGCTGAGATTGAAACCCAAGGTCGGGTATGTACAAGGCAAATGCCCTCCCGGCTGTACTTCTCCAGAATCTTACCTTGATATTGGCTCCTGAATTGCTCAAGGTGGTCACTACTAAAGGTTTGGGTAGCTGCTCAGGCTAATTCTATAGAAATGGGTTCCAGGAAATTCCATTCTTAAACTTAGCAAGTCAGGAGACCAGTTCTTAACCCAAAATAAGTATCTGCAGTGGGGGACCCACTGAATTTACATATTCTGACTCCCTCCTTTCTGAGACCTTTAAAAATAGGGGAGCAATAGAAAATTCCTGAAATACTTTAGGGGCAGAGTAATAGGCTTTCAGAATGGTGACCCCATATACAAATGGATGTGGGGAACTGGAGAGATGCTAAGATTGAGACACTTGCCTAGCATGTTGTTGTGGCCATGCTTTTTGGTTCACATCTCAACACTGTGTATTGTCCTCAGTGTACCACCACATGTAGCCCTGAGCACCTCCAGGTATGGCCCCCAAATCCTAAAGAGAGCAAAGGGTGTGTGGCAACACTCTCCCATCCCTGACCGAACCAGGCGGAGGCTGACCTGAATGGGGGCCACAGCAATGACTCAGAGGTCTGAGCACATGCCGTGCTTTGCATAAAGGAGGCCCAGGCTGGATCTCTGGTGTCCCGTGGTCTGCTGACCCCTCTGGCAACAACCCAGAGTACAGCAGTGCTGGGTGTATCCCCAAAACCAAGTCAAACAAATTGGAACAAAACCACATAAAGAAGAATCTGGGAAGTGGCTCATCAGCGGAGCACTTGCCTCACCTATGTGAAGTCTCAGCTCTGGGGGGTGGGGGGGGGTGGGGGGGAATTCCTTCCAGTAAATTCTACTTGACTTGGGTTTCTTGGGCCTGGAGAATCAGCAAGCAGCTCTGGCATCTCTGCTTTTTGAGTCAGGCAGGATCTGCTCTCTGCTGCCATTTCCGCCTCACCACAAACAACCACAGAACAATGGGTGTGACTTCCAGCAAACACCCTGGCTAAGACAATGTGCAAGCAAACCATGCCATGGAGGGAAAAAGCCACACTGGAGAGCTCACGCATGTGTGTGTGTCCACGCAGGTGCATGTTTCTGTGTGTCTTTGTCTGTGTGTATCTGTGTGTCTGTGTATGTGTGTCTGTGTCTGTGTGTGTCTGTATCTGTGTGTGTGTCTGTGTGTGTGTCTGTGTTTGTATGTCTATGTGTCTGTGTCCATGTCTGTGTGTGTCTGTGTGTCTGTGTGTGAGCCCCAGAGTTTCGGGAAGTGGCCCAGCCAGAAGGTGAATGCCTCAGCTAAGAGTGCAACCCAGGAACACCAGAACTAAACAGACACTACAACCTGATATGCCCCTGGCAAGTGCCACCTCTAAAAATAAAACAAATCAACAAAAGCACCAATAAAACAAAACCATAGTAGTGTGCACCCTAGTCAGTCATCAGGACAATCCCATGGACAAGGGCTGGGGAGAGAGGAAGGAGAAGCATCTTACTGGGCTGACTTAAAGAATCTGCGGTAAACCCGTGGCGGTGCCATCTGCACAGCAAAAGGACCTAAGAGGTCAAGGCGCCAGTGCCTGCAGCCCCCAGCTGACCCTCCTATGTTAGCTGACTTTCAGCCATCCAAGGGCAAACCTGATCTACTGAATCTGTGTCTCCTCTCCAGGTCAGTGGTTTTGCCTTTTTAAACCTGTTTTCAAACTGTGCCTCCTCCTTCCTGCCCCCAGATTCTGATGCCCAGCCAGAATGAGGGACAGTCCAGGTGAAGGCTCCTCAGGGAGCAGGACTGGGTGGCACACCCAACTGTCCCCAGCCACTATACGCTGAATTTTTTAGAATAGTGAACCTGTGTCCCTTTAAATTCATTGCTTGTTCAAGAATATTCACCATATAACCCTGTAAACACTTGATCAGCCTCATATTCAATGCCCTTCTCTTAGAGGAAAATGCCTCAACTTTCTTCAAATACTTCCATAATGAACATTTGATTTCACCAGCATCCATTAAGAGCTATAATGCGCATGTGGAATATCAACAGTTAAAAAGGTTAAGATACTCAGCCCACCTAATCCCCAGAATGCCCTTAAAATCTCTCTCTCTTCTCTCTTTCTCTCTCTCTCTTTCTTTCTCTCTTTCTCTCTCTCTCTCTCTCTCTCTCTCTCTCTCCTCCCTCTCCCCCCCCCCCCCCCATGCTAGGGATTAAACCCAGGCTCTCACATCTCACACATGCATGCCACAGAGCCACATCAATCAAAAGACACTTTTTAAAGAGTAAAAGAATCTCATACAAATTATAAATAAACATGTGTCAAAGATTCTTTTTGACGCATTCACAAATGAGGGAACCAGAAGGTGTTTAACAATTCGTTGCAAGGAGAAGCCAGAGAACAGTCAGTTAACCATGTGAACTTGAACTTGTTAATAGATGCTAAGCCAAGGGAGAGAACCTCCTGAATGTCCTTCCACTGGGGAGGATTCATTTGTATTCTTCTGCATATATTTGCACAAGATTGATATCATAGCTACCAACTTCTACAACACAGTTGTGAAATAACTCATTCTGTGACATCAGAGATCACACAGGGTGATGAGCCCATGGGTGCTGCAGTAGGCATCCTCCTCCTTGCTCTCCTTGGAACACCAAAACAATTTTTTCCAAGGGCACCTACATTTTTTCTGGCCTATCATTTGGAAGAAAAGCTCTGGTTATGACATTTCAAACAGTCCTTCAAAAAACTTTACACCAACTTTCATGCCACTTTTCCCACAGAGTCTTCCCCACCTGGTCTTCCTTGTTCTAAACGATTCTTTCTTAAAAAAAAAAAAAGCTAAAGTCAGAATTCTCCAGGCTTTCCAAGAGTCAGAGAGTCAGGAATGGGCTCCCTCCCCCGCCCATCTCCCAGTTCTTCAAAAGGCTGGTGGTCACGCCCATGCCCCAAAGGCACCACCCAGTTATAAATTTCACTCCAACTTTATCACCCAGTTACAATCTCTGGAATTCCTGGGTCACGCAGCCACATTTGCGACCACACGACATCTCAAACTCTAGTATACTAATATACCAAGTACCACATCACATTTAATAGAATGCAAATATAAGGCACCCAATCACTGTATCACTGTCTTCCCGTTCATCATTCATTGATTTGCTCCAGTGGGCACCAGTAACATCTCCATATGTCCTGTCTCATGCAAGTAGAACCCAAGGGCATCTGCTTGCTCCAGGAACATAAAGAGCCTCAAACCATTCCATGAGGGCATGGGAATGAGGTCTATAATTGTTACTGGTATTTGGCATATCAAATATGACATGGGTAGCTTGCCAGGCACCCAATAACAAAATAAATAGTCACAATGCTTACTCTGTCAAAATATATCAGTAATTCCTCATTAGGATCAATGGCTCCATCATGAGATTAAACAATCCTCACTAAAATTCTTCTAAGAAAACATTTTTCAACCCGATTTAGCAAATTTGCTATGAAAGCAATATAAAATAAATTATTGAGTGTCTGCTTAGGCCAGGCTCAAGCAGTGGTTGGGAAAATTTGAAATAATTGTGGTCAGTAGTTGCAATGGTGGTGGGTTTGGGGATTATATATTGAATATTTGTAAGAAATTAACATGAACATCTTTGTTAAAATATTGAGTAGAAGCCCACTACATTTAATAATTTATTTTTAATTGTATTTAACCTGCCCCTCGGGGTGTTACAGATGTGGTTGCGGAGCCTGACTGTGTTGGCAGGTGGCAGACAGGAGACAGGTTTGTCTACACCCAAGGATCTGCCCTGTGGGCCCTGGATGGTTGATGGTCTGACATAGAAAAAACTGGGCCCCCTGGGATGAACCAAGAACCTGGGAAGCTACCCATGGTGTATTTGATACGCCAAAAACAGAAACTATAATGGACCCTCATTCCCAACCAATGGAGATGTTACTGGCACCCACTCAAGCAAATTGATGAACAATGGCAACACAAGTGACAAGTGACAAATTGTATTTAAACACCGTGATTTACATTGTTCACAGTCCAGTTGTTTCAAGAATTTGATATTCCATCACCAGTCCCACCACCAATGTGCCCTTACAACCACCAAAAACCCTTGTTTCCCACCCACTCCCCAACCTCATGCCTGCTCCCTTAGCAGGCACTAATTATATTGCTTATTACAAAATATATCTCGAAATGGTATTGTTAAAGTCATGACTTTTTACTGGGTTGTTACATGCGAGTTGGACAATCTAATGTTATTGCTTTCACTTACCAAACAGATTGGACATTAAACAGAGTGGACTTCTACTCAATATTTTAACAAAGATGTTCATGTTAATCTCTTACAAATATTCAATATTCAATCCCAAACCCACCACCATTGCAACTATGGACCACAATTATTTCAAATTTTCCCAACCACTGCTTGAGCTTGTCCTAACCAGACACTCAGTAATTTATTTTATATTGTTCATTATACCTAATTTGTTGATATTTGATCAAGAAATATTTTCTTAGAAGAAAGTTAATGAGGATTGTTCAATCTCCCGATGGAATAATTGGGCCATTGAGCCCTTTGTATAAGAAACTACTGGGGCCAGAGCAATAGCACAGCGGGTAGGGCATTTGTCTTGCACAGTTCGTCCTCAGCATCCTATATAGTTCCCGAGCACCACCAGGAGAAATTCCTGAGTGCAGTGCCAGGAGTAACCCCTGAGCATAGCCAGGTGTGACCCAAAAAAAAAAAAAGAAATTACTGATATGTTGTGCCAGAGTAAGCATTGTGACTACACATTTTGTTATTGGGTGCCTTATGCTTACATCTAAAAAATGCAATGTCATACTGGTTTAAAGCTTGAAATATTGCGCTGCCACACCCCAGGAATTCCAGAGATTGTAACTTAGCTTTTCTTTCCTTCCTTCCTTCCTTCCTTCCTTCTTTCTTTCTTTCTTTCTTTCTTCCTTTCTTTCTTTCTTTCTTTCTTTCTTTCCTTCCTTCTCTCTCTCTTTCTCTCTCTTTCTTTCTCTCTTTCTCTTTTTCTCTTTCTTTCTCTCTTTCTCTCTTTCTTTCTTTCTTCCTTCCTTCTCTCTCTCTTTCCCTTTCTCTCTCTTTCTCTCTTTCTTTCTTTCTCTCTCTCTCTCTCTTTCTTTCTTTCCTTTCTTGGAACTGAGTTTTTTTAACCATGGCCAGTGATGAGATTTCTTTGGCACCTGAGGCAGTTCATGGGGGTGATCACCAAACCTTCTAGAGCACAGAGAGATGGGGAGAAGGGCCCATCCCTGGCTCCATGAAAGCCTGGAGAGTTCAAACATATTTAATAATTTCAATAAGTTAAAGCAGTAACACAGATGGTCAAATTTTAATGTAACAACTCTGTAAAAAGGTCATGATCTTAGCAATACCATTCTGGGATATATGTTACAATAAGCAATATAATTAGTGCCTGCTAAGGGAGCAGGCTTGGGGGTGGGAAACCTCGGGTCTTTGGTGGCAGTAAGGGCAAATTGGTGGTGGGACTGAGGTTGAAATATTGAATACTTGAAACAACTGTACTGTGAACAAATTGTAAATCATGATGTTTAAATAAAATTTTTTAAATGGTAAAGTCATAAATCTTTAGATATAAAGCAAACACTTCCAAAGTTGCACTTAACTCATTCATTAAATTAGGGCATTAGGCAGATTAATTATGACAGGCTCCAAGGAGAAGGCAAAGAGGCAAATTTGATGCAATGAAGATCTTCACATCAGGACTTCCGCCATCTCATTAGGCCCACCCCTTGTCTCAGACCTCTGCCTGCTCCTCCTTAACTTTTATTGATCCAAAGCAGATTACTCTCCCTCCCAGCTGGTCCAGGCAGCTTCCAAACTCTTTCTCCACTGTCTCAGCAGGTCGACTCCCGAACCACACATACAGCCATACAACAGTTCTACTCGTCACACCTCACACAGTTCACATTATACCTCCAGTTACTGGGGGTGGCAGACAGGGAAGAAAAAGAGCAAGATCCAGTTAATTCCTCAAAAAATGAGGGGGAAGGGGGATAAATACAAAGAATCCCCCTCAGAACAGCAGGAGCACAGCAAACACAGTGGGGAGGAGTCACCCTCATAACAGCAGGAGCACAGCAAACAGAGCGGGAAGGAGTCACCCTCATAACAGCAGGAGCACAGCAAACAGAGCGGGAAGACATGTTCAAGTCCATCAAGTGCAAAATAATCACATGACAGGTTCTACCAGTACCAACCAGCTCTATAACTCCCAGAGAATGACTTGACTGGCAGCATGTTTCACTTAACTCATACATTCATTTCATGAATGAGTTAAGTGCAATTTTGAAAGTGTTTGCTTTATATCTAAAGAAGATTTATGACTTTACCATTTAAAAAATTTTTATTTAAACATCATGATTTAAAAATTTTATTTAAACATCATGATTTTAATCCGCCCAGGTATGCTGATCCAGAGACAGACATGGGGCAGAGCTGCTACTAGCTCTCCCTGTGCCCAGCCGCTCATGAGAAGCCAGAAGGAATGGAAGGTTCTAGCCCTGGCCTGCCACCCCAGCAGAGCCTCACAACAAGCCAGATGACCCCCCCCACTCCATGAGGGCCTCCATTTTCCACACCTAGACTTCCCCCTTGTCAGAACTCCACCCGCGACCAGCCTACACAGCCGGCTCTCAAGATCCACCCTGCTGCAGTGTTTTTAATCCGCCAGGTAGTGATCCGGACGACATGGAGCAAGCTGCACCGGCTCCCTGTGCCCAGCCGCTCATGAACCGGGGGGATGGCAGGTTCTAGCCCTGGCCTGCCATCCCAGCAGAGCCTCACAACAAGCTAGACGACCCCCCCACTCCATGAGGGCCTCCATTTTCCACAGATTTCCCCCTTGTCAGAACTCCACCCAGCAGACCAGCCTATCACAGCCTGGCTTGCGCGCCACTTGCAGCAGCGCAGTTCATCAATAAATGCTGGATTTTTAGATGACTACAAGAGTATGCTACCCGCACAGCAGAGCCTGGCAAGCTACCAGTGTCGTATTTGATATGCCAAATACCAGTAACAATTATAGACCTCATTCCCATGATTGATGGAATGGTTTGAGGCTCTTTATGTTCCTGGAGCAAGCAGGTGCCCTTGGCTCTACTTGCATGAGAGAGGTCATATGGAGATGTTACTGGTGCCCGCTCGAGCAAATCGATGATGAACGGGAAGACAGTGACAGTGACAGTGATCATGATTTACAAATTTGTTCACAGTACAGTTGAACAAATAACAGATGGGGGTAAATATCTGAAAAGAAATGAACAGCACTCCAGAGAACATGAGCTCAAAGAAACAATGGCCCCGATAGTCAGCAAAGCACAAGTATACAACTGGAAATGAGAAGACTACAATCAGAAGTGACAGAGGGGCCAGAGTGATAGTACAGCGAGGAGGGCATTTGCCTTGACATGGCCAACCTGGGTTCAATCTCCATAACCCCATATGGTCCCCTGAGCACTTCCAGGAGTAATTTCTGGGTGAGAGCCAGGAGTAACCCCTGAGAAGCACCAGGTATGACCCATAAAGGAATAAAAGTGACAGAAATTAAGAGTATGTGGGTGATTAAAAAAAAACCTCAATAGACAGTCTGAGCAGCAGAGAAGTAGCAGCTGAGGAAAGGATTGAGGCTTTCCAAGACAAGATAGGGAAATTCTCTTAAAAAAAGAAAATAACAGATGGGGGAAAATATCTGAAAAGAAATGAACAGCACTCCAGAGAACAATGGGATGCATTTAAGAGGGGAAATGTTATGATGATTGGAGTCTCTGAAGAATAGGAAGATAAATTCTAGGAAGAACCACTAGTTAAAGAAATCATAAAGGAGAATTTCCCAAACTTGAGGCATGTAGGCACTGAGATCGCAAGGGCCCAAAGGGTCCCAGCAAAACTAGGAAAACTGGGAATAGCATAATATGTTATACATTATATTATAATCAGATGATAATATGACATATTATATTATAAATATAATATAATATATTGTATTCTATTCTATTCTATTATTTATATAATATATAATATATATTATATATTATATATGTTATTATATCACTTGATATCCCATTATTCATCAATTTGTACTCTGCCCACCACCCGAGCAGAGCCTCACAACAAGCCAGATGACCCCCCGACTCCATGAGGGCCGCCATTTTCCACATCCAGACTTCCCTCTCGTCAGAACTCTACCCAGCAGACCAGCCTATCACAGCCCGGCTCTCGCGGCTCACGCAGCCACAAGCAGCCGTGCAGTTCATCAATAAATGCAGTATTTAGAGGTGACTACAAGAGTATGCCACCTGCACGGTAAGCCTGGCAAGCTACCTGTGTTGTATTTGATATGCCAAATACCAGTAACAATTATATTAGGTCATTCCCATGACCTAATATAATGGTTTGAGGCTCTTTATGTTCCTAGAGCAAGCAGATGCCCTTGGGCTCTACCAACATAAGACAGGACATTTGGAGATGTTACTGGTGTCCGCTCAAGCAAATTGATGATGAACGGGGAAGATAGTGATAGTGATCATTTGATCACTTGATCACTTGAATCCCGTTATTCATCGATTTGCTTGAGTGGGCCCAGTAACATTTCCATTGAACCCTATCACGTGCCAATGTAGCCCAATAGCATCTGGATGATTCAGGAATATGAAGAGCCTCAAACTGTTCCTTTAGGGTCTTGACAAGGAAGTCTGACCATCTTGTAGGTGGGCGGCCACGTGATCTTTTGACATTCCATGGGATCCAGTCGGTAATGGCTCTAGTCCAGTGGTCATCTCCAAATCACATTACATGTCCAGCCCATCTGATTTTTGATGCCTTGGCAAACGAGACAGCATCCCTGATTCTAGAATAGCAACGAAGGTCGGAGCTCCAGATTCCTTCTCTCACTTGAGTGAGGCATGATATTCCAAGCATAGCTCTTTCGATTCCTCTCTAAGAGACCCGAATAGCATTCTCAGCCTGCTTTTGTAAGGCCCAGGTCTCTGAGGCATATATTAATGCAGGGAGAATGGTGGAGTCCAAGAGATGTGCCCAGAGCCGGAGGTTCTTTGTCCTTTTAGCTATTTCTTCGATGCCTTTGAAGGCATTACATGTCGCTCTCTTCCTCCTGCGCAGTTCAGGTTTGAGGTTGTTCATCATGTTGACTTCTCGACCTAGGTACACATAACTGCTGCATTCAGAGATGTCTGTTCCATTGAGAGTGAATGGGGCTTCTGGAACTAGTTCATTTTTCATGAACATTGTTTTGTTTAGATTCAGCTGTAGACCTATCTTTCCACATTCTCGGTCGAAGTCAGCCAGCATTTGTGCCGCTTGGCTAATGCTTGGTGTTATTAGAACGATATCATCAGCAAAGTGGAGGTGGTGTAGTTGCTGACCGTCTATCTTCACTCCCATTCCTTCCCATTCTAATTGTTGCATGATGTACTTGAGGGTGGCACTGAAGAGTTTTGGTGAAATGGTATCACACCCTGTCGAACCCCTCTTTTTGATATCAATGATCACTTCCTTATAGAATGGTGAGATCCTGGTGGTGAATCCATAATACAGCTCACAAAGGATCTTGATGTATTGGGTTTGAACACCCTGTTTGGCTAGGGCTTCGATGACCGCTTCAGTCTCCACAGAATCAAAGGCTTTCTTTTAAATCAATGAACGTGAGACAGAGCGGCATCTTGTACTCCCCTACAAACCTCAATGAGCTTGGTTACCATGTGGATATGGTCGATTGTGCTGAATCCTTTCCGGAAGCCAGCTTACTCGCATGGTTGTCCTTCATCTAGTGTTATGCCAATCCTGTTCAGGATGACTCAAGTGAACAGCTTGTAGATGACAGACAACAGGCAGATGGGGGCGATAGTTGCCAATGTTGTGAATGTCTCCCTTCTTGAACAGTAGAACTGTCCTGCTGGTTTTCCATTGGGAGGGCACCTTGCATTCAGACAGGTAGCATGTGAAGAGCAGAGCTAGTGTATTGGTGAGTACTGATGGCAGATTCTTCAGGTGTTCGGGTCTGACTTTGTCTGGGCCTGGTGCTGTTCCCTTCTTTACCAACAAAATGGCATGTCAGATTTCAGAAGGGAGAACGTTGAGAATGACATATCCATCCTATGGAATTTGGTATGTGGGCAGGTGGATGTGGCTATCAAAGAGATCTGAGTAGAAATCATGGATAATCTTCTCCATTGCCTTTCTGGAAGATGTGATAGATCCTTCCAGGGCATCAGAGGGCAGTCATCTTGGTCTTATAGTTGGCAAAGGACAGTAAGGCGGTGTGAATGCTTTTCCCAGCTTCTGCTGCATCTTCCAGTATTT